>JZLH01S0056944.1:6694-29843 GCA_001188425.1 Eucidaris tribuloides | reverse complement strand
GCTGCAACCCGACTTTACATCTCATTTCTTTAGAATACCCGGGGTGATAAGGATGGTAGAAAAGACCCTATTTGAACAACCAACGGTACGGCTTTGGTACTGTGTTTTATAGTCAAAAGGGTTGTGGTGCTTGTATTCACTATAAAATGATATAGGCCCTTAACTTAAATAGCGAACACTTCACCAGAAAGCATATTCGAAAATTATAGTTAGAATTAATCTGAAAATAATTTGTTATATCTTGAGTGCTGTACGTGATGAATGAAATCTCCCCAAAATTGGATATCAGGAAATTTTAGAATCACCGGCTTTCAGTTCCAGTTGCAGTGCATATATTTCAATTACATGACCCCTTTGCTGACCGTTCAGCATTAAAGGCGAAAAAGTATATACGTCACATTATACAGGATGGCCTAAAAGATGAATCGCAACACCAGGGGTATGCCATTGTTAATTTTTTCAACATCATCGGCAAATTGGTCTTTGATGCTGCAAATCATCAGTTAGAACATTTCTTTTTTTCCCAACAACGCATAGCGTACCCTGTTCATCGCGACTTTTGTTTTTTAGTAAGGCGTTTGCGATAAACCTGAGGACCATTTGTTCTGAGCAATGTTGTGATGTCCCCAAAACGCGAGTTAGGGTTTTGCGCTTTAATTCAGAGTGGTCATCAGATAAGCCGAAATTGTCTGTCTCAATGTGTTATAGCGTGTCCATTTTTGATCTTTCAGACAAAGGACATAATGCCAATCCTGTTTGTTGATTGGAGATTTACTCTATCTATTGTTATTGTCTATCGCACGCCTCCTTGACGCAAGAATTTTCCCTCGCGAGGATCGCTGTGCTTGAAAAAGGTGGGCGCGGAATTTGATAAGCGACATTTGTCCACAAAAGAGGTGACCTCAGGCGATCCAACACGCCAGTAATTTTTAAAGCTAGTAATTAGTTATTATCATTTGCGTTGCCAGAAACATAATTTTACTAACTATTATAAAGTCAAAAAACAATGACATGTTTTGATCTATGATGTTGAAAGAATTAACGATCGCACTTCAAAACGGGTTGTTGCATTCTTTCTGGGCCTCTGTATGATCTCATTAAAGGGATTGTGTTTCTCTTTAGTTCAAATTTTCTTTCCAGTTAAAAGCAGAAATGCATTTTATTTTTTAATTGCCTTGTTGAGAAATGATTGCCCATTAATTAGGTTTTTTTAATGCTTTTTTATAAGTAATATTTTTTTTTTATTTTTTTTTTTTTTTTTGTTTTTTTTTTTATTGGTATATTTTCTGTTGAAATCGCCAATAATAATTTTTCGGTCTGTTACCTGATGTTTCTTTAAAAGGTTGCCCAACGACGATATACTATGACATTTCATATGCGAAAATTTTTAGACGGGCTGCACTATATCGAAATTACAGTGCTAACACGTCACAAACCAAACCGGTATTAATTTTTTCGAAATTCCATTCCAAAGATTTGATAGGGATATCATGATATAATTTGCGTTGGGAAAAAGAATTATTCCTAACTACTTCAAAAAAAAATTGCCGCATTAATGCTTGAAGAAATTAACGACCCGGCTAATGGTTTCCTTTCTGCTGTTCTTTTGTATAATTCTATAATTCTGGGGGAGGTAAAGCGAATTTTTTTTTGTTTTTATGTTTATTTTTATTTTTTCTAGTAAGTGCTAAAAATTGACTTTATTTCATATTACGCTTGTTAAAAAATAATTTTAAAATTGAGTTGCAATTAATTTATTACCTTTTAATGTGTTTTATAAGGTAAATAATATGTATATATACATTGGATTAATCGCTATGGGATTATTATTTTTCACAACTTTACCTGATTGCCCCTCAAAAGCGTTGAAGGCCTCACTTGTTACGATTCGAATATCACAACCGAAAAGATGAAAGAGGCAAACATAGATACCAATATTTGAGTTTAACTTAAGTAATTTATTATATGGGGGTATTTCCCTTATAAACTCATAAACATATAATCAAACTCTCTTTCACAATTAGGTTACTCTTCTTAAGATACCCTAACTGCATGAGACATTAAACCTCCAGTTACTCACAGGAACGCCTAAAGGAATTATGAAATTCGGGCCAGGTGAAAGTAGCTCCACACAGCGACATACGCGTAATCAAATGATAAGAAGTTCCAACCCGGAGTGACCAAGACGATCCCGCATTTAGTAGAAGTCCCCAATGGTATGAGTTGTTTTATCCCAAATGGCCGGGCTCAAAGAGATGAAGCAGGTATTCCAACGAAATTATCAAAGGTATGTTGAGCGTTTAAATTTGTTTCAACGTTATTCTCAATTGCCAGCCAAGATGATGCTAGTTAATTCCAAAAATTAATCCACAGAGAGTGTAGAGGGTATCTCAGCGCGCTAATAAAAACAGGTTTATACTTTGGTCCACACAGAGAAATTTCTCATATAAATCCACAGGTGTGTGTCGAGCAACTGGTCCCGGATAAATTTTTCTAATTGCAGTTTTCCGGTATACTATTAACACATGTGACTGAGCTAAATGGACAGAAACTCTGACTATCTTCATCTTTCCTCCCATTTCAGAATTATGATATACCTCAAATACCCTCCTTAAGTTCATAGAATCTTCAAATAATTCTAGGAAAAACTACCGCAATTAAGGGCTACAGTGTTTAGAACTCGATTCTTTTCCTGCAACATTCATGTTGCCTACATTTATTTTTCATTACATCAAAAATACAATTACACCATCAAGACTTTGGTTTACCCTTTTATCACAGTCTCGCGCGCACAGGTCAATGTGCCGTTCCTTTGAAGAACAATGGATTCCAACCACCGGACAGCTTACACGACAAAGTCTAACTTGCTCGCATCCATAAATTGTTTGTTGCAAATGACGGGTCAATTTCAAGCTGAGCAGAAGCTCTAGAAAAAGTGTCCACAGTCTCCTATTTTGCTTAGGCTTCAGCTGAAAATATTTAAATGTAGATTTCACCAGCACATTAAACTGCATATCTCATTGAATAGAGCTACCATTAGCAGTGTACAATAGCACCTGTTAACAAGGATTATCACAAATTATATAAGACCTTTCCCAATGGAAAAAGAAAAATTATACTGCCAAAAACTACGTAGCAATTTTTCTTTTTAAACTTCAAACACATGGGATGAACACTTCAATTAATTTGACATAGTCATTAACTATATATTACTTCAATAATTCTTAAGGCTTAAAAGCCTACAATCAATAAAAATATTGACCTTCACTGTAATTCAATTGACGGAGAAAATTATGTTTACAAACCACTGGCGGAAGAGATAGATTTTCCCTGGAGCGGATTATTTCAAATCGAGCTGAACAATTATACTTCCACTTTTTTTTTGTGTGTTTCTTTGTTAACACTCAATTACGAATGTTCCATTGTTGCTTATTCTTTTATAACAACTCATTTAATTTTAACCATGACAACTTGTCTTCTTTGTTTGCCAAACAGCCACGATTATTTATTTTACCAAACCAAAGGAAACTTGTTAAACAGGAATCATATACGATATTATCTAGAAATTGCCTTTAAAAATATGCTGGATATACTAAACATGAATATTTTTTCTTGACTTGTTGACTTGCTGTATTCAATCATTTGCATGAGCAATGTATTATTCATACGATTCAATTTTTCTAATTTAATAAGCAATCACTCATTTTTGATAACATGGAATCCAAATCTTTAGCTATTACCGTTGGGCCACTTACTTTGCACTTTTAATTTTTTCACTTCATTAATCAAATAAATTATTAGCACACATCTTTGTTGGCCAAAATCTTTTTTTGATATAATAAAGTGGCAATTTCATTTTCACCATAATGATCTCTATTAAATTATTTACACAACTGCATCTCACACATATGTTGTGACAAACTTATAGAAAGTCACTTTCCAGGCCGTTTTTCAGAATCTGCTCCCGTACTACTCCTTGCTCTAAGTGTTTTTGATAAGGTCTAAAATTGAAGTCCTGAAAACAACGTACTTCAAAAAGATCACGTAGTACTTAAAAAGAGTGAAAATCTAATAGTATCCATTGTGACTTTCTTCTGACCTTGTCTATTTCGTACCATAGACTACTGTGTTATAGGTCTGACTATTCTATACTCAGCCCTAGCAATAAATCAGGGGGCTTGTTTATCCATGCATACCGTACCAGTGGAAACACAGCATTACAAACTTTTGTATGTTAGGATGTTCATTTGTCCATTTAAGCACTGTTATGTAGCTCAGATGTCAAAGTTGAACAATTTTTTTTAAACTGCCAAATTGTTCAACAGTCCAGGACCCAGATCAAGCGGGTCTCGCGTCGCTGACATCGCAGGGAGAGGTGTGGCTATGTAAACTCCCACAAAGAAAAAAAATTCAATCCCCTACTGTGGCAGGTTTAAGTTGTAAAAATTTACAATCACTATACAGGTATTGTGACCAATCGGGACGTAGATGTGCTCATGGCAGACCATCAGGGAAATATGACAGGGGCACGCGGACGTTGTGATCGTTGGCGAGATATTTGCACGGGATAAACGTTTAGCACATTGAGGGGTGGACATCTAGTTATCCTAAGTTGTGCCAATCAAAAGCGTTTGTATATCAGACGAAACAGGAGGTCGAATGATTAGGGGCTCAACTGTGCATCCCTTTGATTATATGATTCTGAAGGGTCTTCATTGTGATAATCGCACATACATGCGATATCTGCCCCTAAAGCTGAAACGAATGGGGCGGCTTGCTTCTTACCTGTTATATGGATCTTTTTTAGATCAAAATCTTAGATTTAGAAGCAACGAAAGCTGGCTTCCAAGCTACAAGATTATACTAACAAGACATTTTAACCAGATATTGTGAAAATTTGGTCACCCCAAAACACATCATGGACTTAGGACCATCTTAAAAATCACGTATTAACATAGCGTTTACCACAAATTTGGCCGCGAAAAAAGTTGTTGGCCGCCAAAATTTTCCCGAATGGATTTCGCCACCCCCCCCCCCCAAGATTTTACCCTGGCGCCCCCATGTCACTATAAACAATTGCTTGTGATGTCTGTGGTGACAATAGAATACTTTTTGAAAGATTGATAACAAATTTGTCTGATCGACCAAACGTATAGTGCTTTAACGCTAAAACAAATTGGACGGCTTGCTGTTGGTCCGCTGACATCGGCTACTTATTTGTATTAAGATCAAACTCTTACATTTAGACACAACGAAAACTGGTTTCCCCGCTGCAGAAAGATTACATTTAGAAGAAACTTTCACCAAATTTTGTGAAATGCACGTATATTGTCGCCAAACAATTCACCATAAGTTTAGGACCCTCTTAAAAATCAACATATCCAATTACCTGTTCATATTGAAGTACTTCGTAAGCAGCTAGGAGGGTATCCACTCCATCTGTGAGTCCGTGTTAAAGACGAGTATTGACAAGTTATGGACGAGCTGCCGACCAGTCTGTACCCGGAGATACAAGAATACCGCACTGTACTTCCCTCGTAGTAATTGTATCCTGACTGGACAGCGTTGCTGACGTAGCCTGGTGAGCTACACCGGCTAGTAGTCGGGGAACCTTGTACAATGCATAAAATAATGAATAAATCAAATGCTTACGCTGAACCTGATTCAAAAACTGACCCTAACCCTCAATCTAATTTTAATCCTATTCCTCACCCTCACCAACTACAACACCTACTCTCCAAACACATACCCTTTTATAGTCCCATGTAGTGGCAAACACAATTCGTACTTCAGTGTCTTCCATTGACGAATTAACCCAATAAAGTAAGGATCATCGTCTAAAATAATATTACAATATTACATTTTAGCATTATACGACTCTTTGTGCGCGGTGACCCTGAATCCCTGTGCGGTGCGAGTTAATTTCAAAAGAGCGCTTCAGTATCGGGGAAAGGAAATATAGTAGATCTGACTTCAACTGGCAATAACATTTTCACAACAACGTTTTTCAGGAAAAAATGTAATACAGCCAAGTTGAAAGTACATTTAACATATTCTTTAGTGCATATAGGGTGTTTGGAAATTAATCATCCTGAATTTTGGTAAAAGTAATGGCTAATTGTAAACAAAACATACATGTAGTTCTAAAGTTTCCTGCTTGAAAATATACATCTCCATTCAAATAATACAAGAGGTAAACCACAAGTTTTACAAAAAAAACCTGACTATTTTACAAGGTAATGAAGAGATGAGTCACCCAAATAAGATGTGAATGAAGAGATTATCAGTGAATAGCGCGTCTAATTGTAATTGACTTTTTAAGTCACTTTCAAAGTGAACTTGTTGTCTAATCTTTGTCCCTATTATCACGATGCCTTGATAGCATTTTAATCGATTTTTCTGGTTCCTTAAAATCTAACATAAATCACGCTCCGTACTTGAGGAATGTTAAACAATACAAAGAGATTACTGCTAGTGTTGGGAAAATCAGTGTAATCCGGTCGGTGTGAAGTACAACCGTTTCTCTATGTTTGAGTGTGAAATGCGAACTCCCGCACGCTAAACAGGGCAGTGCATGGAATCCGAATATCGCGTGTAAAGAGTTAACAAACTAAATAATATTTTGATTTGAATATCAAGAGTCCGTATAAAATTGCCTACACTTTCTCCCGATACTCGCTTTTGCTCGAATTTTGCTTCTTGGACTTTTTGCGGGTGATTTGAGGAACAGTGCCCTATACCTGCTCCCCCTTTTCATGCGCCACTGGGTATAGTGACGATCGAAGTTAAAGTTTCTGTCTCTGCTTTGTTACGATTTTCCTTCTTATGGTTATTGTGAATTGTGATAACAACTATGGCCCTTAAATGCCACGTATTCTTTATCTGTTATTTCTGAAGTAATTTTGAATGAAAATTCTTGAACCTCGAGATTTTTGACATCACTTTCATTACGATACTCAGAATATCTCTTAGGAAAAGTCCATGAGTTACGTTGTTAATATTATATAATAATAACAATAAACATAAATTTATCAGTATAGCACCGCTACTACGTGTATATATATTCAGCTGCGCTGGTTTTGAACTCCTGTTTACTCAATTCTACACAAAATATAATTATATTATATACACTAACAGAACAAATATGATTTTAACTTAGATTTGAAGACATTTAGGGAGGGTGAGCTACGAATTTCAATGGGCAAGCTATTCCACAGTTTTAGGCGGCAATGGCAAATGCACGGTCCCCGAGAGTGATTTTTTTGTGTCACGGGGAATTTGAATGACAATGTATCAATAACAATTTTGTAACTAGGAGAGGGTTCATTAGATACCTTGACAGGTTGGCGTTGGAATGTTCCATTCGTATGTTCCCGTTGTTCGATTTTCAATACACCTCGCTACACTCGCTCCTGTTATGACGTATGCCGAGTTGCAGTAGAAGGTTATGGTAGTTCCGATAAGATGCCTACTCCTGCGGGGACTGTGATAACCACTTTGAGGATTTACTGGGGTGGGGCAGACTTTGTCTGTTAAAGACACAAGTTAACAATGACCACAATTTAAAAAAAAAATGTGAGCTATACTTAATCCTAAATGGCCTAAGTGTCTTTGGTGAGGTCTTCTGTCTAAAAATGAAGGCCGGAAAATTGGCCTTCAAAATTATTTAATGTTTTAAAAAGGGGAAATTTTACGAATATCCAGTTTGACCGGATCTTTTTCTGCAGTAGATTACTGTGTTTTAAATATAAACTACCTCGATATTCTTCCATGCATACCTTGCCAGTGGCAGGATAACTTTTCAAACTTTTCAATTTTGTAATATTTATTTGTCTAATTTTAAAAGCACTTCTATGTAGCTCGGATACAAATTGAATCGCTATAGTGTTAAAGCGTGTGTCTTGCGGATGGCATGGGCTTGTTCTTAATGCGAAAATAGTTTGGCAAAGGGAGGAATGTACTAATAATATGTACCCTGATCGTTAACAATCCAAAACTAGAAGACAGCAAATACCGTGCTTTATGTTCATAAACCGTCACCATGCACAGTACGGTAGGTCGGCGACGAATCCGTTAGATGAAATCAGTTAATCACAAGGGATCGAAATTTGAAAAGCATGAGAGACAATTTCATTAAAATATGTTTAAAACATGGAATTTATCGAACGGAAACCACATTTTCAGATGATTAATTAGTTTTCACGTATTTAATGAACTATGACCTTTGACTTGAGATTTACATGCTCCGAAATAGAACTGATGCTGTATTGTGATATCTTGTGCCTTCATATTAAATTTCGTTAAAATCTGTCGAACATTACTTAATTATCGAAGGGAAACTGGTTAGCTATTTTTGCATTTAATGAGTTATGACCTTGATCTTCATACTACGAAATCGGATTTAGGCCGTATTCTAATATCATGTACCTCCATACCAATTCTCATTAAAATCCGCCAAACATTATTAAAGTTGTCGAAATGGAAACCAGTGTTACGGACGGAAGGACGGACAGCGGCGTTACTACATCCTCCTCTGACTTCGTCGAGCGAGGGGATAACAAAGTGACCAAATCATATCAAACCCGATAGTAATAATAACTAAAGTACGACAAAAGCCTTTGACATGTTTGCAAAAAGAGATACCTTTTTCGCACTTTGGGAGAGGCCGACTCCACTGGTACGTTCCCAGAGAATTCATCTCGCAGATGGCTTGAGATGTACCGTTTAAGGTGAAACCATAATCACATCTGTAGCTCACACTTGACCCAACGCGAAAGCTATTACCAGTTCGAGATCCGTTCACCGGTACACCGGAGTCCCCGCACGTGACTGAAACTGGAAGAATAATGGTAAACCAATACTAATGGGCATTAGGAGAAAATTATCTTGAACGACTTATTCGAAAAGAAGGGGAGAATGTAGTGTTGATTCATCACTTTGAGAAATTAATCTCCTTGTCCCCGCAGATTGTATATGATGGTCAGTCTTCATTTTATTCCCTGAAATGAACAGATTATAGTACCTTCATATGACTGCATTTAACAAACGCAATAAGAATATATACATTCAGGGGTGTCGAAAGTGTAACACATCTAAATAGCACTTCAACATTGTAGTGAAATATCTACATCATGTACATTTTTAAAACTTATTGGGACTCAGTCTTCTCTGCAGCACCATTCAAAAGTGTCAGGGCTACTACTTCGGAATTCGACAATCATACAGTAGGCCTACGGACTGAGAAAACTTTTGATTCTCCGCAGTGTGTTTATTTCTCTCATTTGAAATCGAGAAATTTTCGGACTTTGGTAATGAGTTAATTTGTGTGTGTGTGTGTGTGTGTGTGTGTGTGTGTGTGTGTGTGTGTGTGTGTGTGTGTGTGTGTGTGTGTGTGTGTGTGTGTGTGTGTGTGTGTGTGTGTGTGTGTGTGTGTGTGTGTGTGTGTGTGTGTGTGTGTGTGTGTGTGTGTGTGTGTGTGTGTGTGTGTGTGTGTGTGTGTGTGTGTGTGTGTGTGTGTGTGTGTGTGTGTGTGTGTGTGTGTAATTTGTCTCTATCAAATGCACCAGCACCATGTATAGTAACAAAACTGATTAGATGATCCAAAAATATTCAATAATTCAATCGTGAACTGTCCAGTAAAATGAATTTAAGCATCTTTGCGAATTTTATGCTGTAAGTTTGCCTGACGGAATTGAATTTGTCTGTTTTAAGTTTTCATCTATTTCATTCGATACAAATAAACGTTTCCGGAAATATATGAACCAATTTTATTTCAATTAAGTTTCAAGTTCCAAGCTCAATTACACACATCATGGAGAAATATGATAAGATTTTAAACAAAATGTATGTGGATTGGACATGCTCCTTATCAGATGAAGTTAAATTCAACAATTCTCTACACGATCCAAACCTTCACAATTGTTGCCTTGCCTCTTTTCCACAACGTATTATAAGATGGAATGTTCCGTTCATTTAAATGGAGGAGTAAACAGCGTTCACAATTCACACTTGCCTGCTAGCCAATGCTAGCAATAATCATAGCAGACTCGCCAACATCTAAAGTAAGTAGTCCGCATAGATAGCCAACTAACACTTTAGTTTCGCCTGAAACATTATGAAAAATATTCATTTTCATATTCAAATTAGAATTCTGGTGGACTACCCGAAATTTGAGCTAACTAGTTAACCTGGCTAGTTGGGAAAAAGAAGTTCGGCGCGACCCCTGCGGTAATGCATTAGGTGAAATTTCATTTCTATGTTTATTTGTATTTAAAGGGTTCCTTACCCTCTCCCTAGTAACAAAATACCATTTACCATTATAGATCGATATTGCCGTGTAACCGCCACAGCGTTCGTTTCCACCGCCTCTGCAAGGTGAGTTGCAGTAGGTGTCAGAAAGGCGTTCAGAACTCTCACTTAGTTCGGTCGCATTAACGTGGCCACAGTAACAGGCCGTTCCTCGCGTTGTCCCCGCCAGAGTGTAGCCTTGTTGCGTACAACGACTGATGCAGAAATCAATGGTCATTCCAGAGTAGGTGTACGAGGTTCTCCACCAAGACGAGAAATTCATAGTTGAATAACAACCAATGTAGTCAGGTCCTACGTAAGGTTGAAGATATATTGTCAGAAATATTGGGATGTTCAGCATTTTAAACATGTATTTTTCCCGAAATGCTCATGCAGGGAAGTGATGACAAAGTAATAAGTGCTTGAAATGTTACACTTGATATCTTATTTTGAAGAAGAATATTATGAAAAGACAAATCTATTGTACCTCGTGCTATGTCTTGCAATTTATTTCTCATTTGAAATAGATAACTAAATCGAGACTTTCGAAGTAACTTGGAGGATCGCCTGTTTTGACTCAAATAATTCATGGTCAGTGCAAAATGTTTCCCATAATTTGAAGTATACAGTTTGATTGGGAGATATAAGGTTGTAATCGTGTTTTGAAAAACGTGTTTTGAACCAAAGATCAGAACAAACTGTTTTTATAGTTTAAGTAATGTAGGTTCTACCAATTGTTAAACTTTATTAGGGAATGGGGTTGCCCCCCTCAAACTACAGCCAATGGCAAATATTGCTAGATAGATAGATGGATAGATAGATAGATAGATAGATAGATAGATAGATAGATAGATAGATAGATAGATAGATAGATAGAAAGTCAAGTATATTTTCAATGCATACTTACTGGTACAGACGACGGCTGCTGCAGGTGTGCTAAGACATGTTCCCGTGATGATAGGGCAATCACCCAGACGTGCCTCTTCTAAAATAAAACATAGAAACTATCTATATAACAATGACTGGAAATAGTGAATTATACAGCAATCATCTTATGTAATGCAAGAAAAATGTCACCTTTTTTTTTAAGTAAACACTACTTTCCTGGAACCCTACATTCAAATCCGTTTTTGTTTTTTTATATCATCAGTGCTTTTGTAGCATAAAGTTCCATTAATGCGACCTAAAAGGTGGTACGAACGACGAAGAACGAGCTTGCAAACACCCAAAGTAGTTTGCTGAAGCCGGTATTGTGAAAAACGGTTTCAAAGTGAATCTCTTTTCTCGGATTTTACCAACTATAGACCTCCAACTCCGATTTTGGGTGCATCATTTAAACATTTTGGGATAATTTTTTCTTGAATAAGTAACAATGGGGCTTCATTGACGGATGAATTTTGGTGGGACAAGGGCTACAAGCACGGTTCACTTCAAAGGAGGGTCGGGCGATTAACTCAAGGCAAACTTGATGTGGTAATCAAGAACCAAAGATATTTATGAGGAGGTGTGAATGTGATGCGAACTTGGTATTACCTTGGATAAACTAGTTTCAGGTATCGAAGAATGAAACTCCACTCTGGGCTCATTAATTTTATAAACCCACAAGTACAAGACGAATACTTAATGAAAGTGTATGCGAGAATTAATCTAGATATTTTTTGGCATAATTTTTGTTGTACTCTCTTTGTGTACAGCATAATATTATATATAATATATATATATATATATAATTATATATATATATATATATAATATATATATATATATATATAACATGTATTATAATGTGTGTGTGTGTGTGTGCGTGTGTGGGTGTGTACACTTGTTTTTGATGTCATGCATGAATACATTTAATTGTCAAAAGTACGTTGTTCCTTTAAATAACAATCCTGAAATTTAATTAAGGCAAAACACATCGTTTTTCGCATTTGAAAGCAGTTTTTGTTTTCGTCTTAGCTGAGAAAATCGGGATGAAGGCCCCCGGAAATAAAACTGCATCCTAGGGTTTCCATTTGTTATTGTTTAGGGGATCACGAGTTTTTTTTATTTTATTTTTTTTAACAGAAGCAATTCCTATACGTGCTGGGGTTAGAAACTCGAGATTGAATGAAAAAAGAACAATTGGTTCAGCGAGATAATTACGTTAATTTGTGCTATTGGTGGATGTAAAGGGCTACTGGGAAGCATGTATAAGTATTGCCCCAAAAATACTGAAATATGTATGATGTAACTAAATGGAATTTAAATAATATATAGCAGCATGGACATTACCTCAAAATAAAATAACCTTATTTACCTCCAGTGCAAGCAATGGGCGAGGTCGTGTAGTAATGGGGGAGGTAACGTGATGTTGAGACGCTGGTCGTGGTATAAGCCCGGACAGCTCCGAGATATCCAAGTTGTCGACAAACGACCTGGGCCTCCTCAATACCCCAACCAATGGTACAAAGGTTGCTCCATTTGTAGCTAAGGATGTTCCTGGCAACAACCTGGACCCTTCCCTCATTTGGACTGGAGCCAGACACAATACGAACATCTAAATATATATAAACAATCAAAGATCAAAGAAGACAAACGTTGCAGGCACATGATTTGTAAGAGACACTCAGTTTAAAATAAAAATGTAGACTTTTTTATTCCCGGGCTGTATATAATGATCTTCAATATATATATATAAAGAGGTTTCCTAAACCCATTTTCGTCACCCATTTATGACATTTCGTCGATTTTTAGTTTGGTTTCGTCTCGAAGAGAGCCGATCCTGTATAAATGCTATTTTCAGTTTAGTTATTTGCCTTTTCAATTGGCCATTTGGAAATAAGGTGCAAATATTTTAAATTTTAGAATGGTCAATTGTAATTGTAAATCGTTCCCGCTAGCGAATGGCTGGAAGATGTTAAAACCCCGATCTATTTTGTTCAAGAAAATGCACTAAATTATCATTCAAATCGGTCCCAGGCATGCCCTGAATATATTGGTTAGACGAAGTAAATGAAGTTCTGACGAAACTGGCTGTAAAGAGACGAAAGTATTGTGCACTCAAGTTCTCAGTGACTGTGACCGATGAATTGAAGTTGATGACGAAACTGCTTGACAGAACTGTTTTAAAAATCGGAAAAGTTGTCAAACTAGTTGACAAAAGACGAAAATTAAATGAGCATTGGTATCATCCTTGCATCCAAAGATGAGTGTCAATTGACAATGTGTATGTGGTGACTGGAGGGACGTCCGCACGGGGTATCGCGGTGTTGCCAATTAGTACTGATAGTTAAAATGTTTATAATATTAACAACTTTGATTAAATTTTATTCATTTCTTCTTTATATAATAGCTTTCACTGGTGTGCTTCACTGTTCTTTCTGCTGCCGTTGGAGGCGGCTTGCTGTTGGCCTGGAATTGCCCTTTAATGCACTGCATATTTCATAAATCTTCAAGTTTAATATCGGGATCAACCTTACGATAGGTCATTAATTGACTTTTTGTTGATCCCCCACATGGTCATATTATATCATATTCGTTTTTCTGTTTGTGTGGAATTTGAGTCCTTCGTTGTTCCTGTTTTTTTTAATTGTTTTCTGGGATTGTATGATTTGTTTTTTAGTCACGTTGCTATACATGCATACGATTGCAACTTTGTTTTTATTTTGTTGAATCATGTGGAATAAACTTTTGAACTTTGAACTTTTGAATAATTGGATGAAAACAGTTTGAACTTGAGCGGAAAAATCTACATATAAACAGCCAACAACACAAAAGTTCTGGAACTGCTGCCACTGTCAATATATCCATGACAGAATATCACCTTCGAAATAAACTTCCATCGGACGGTTTATTCTACTACAGTTGAATACAAATAATTTCTTCCCCACACCACACACTAAGAAAAATAGGTTCAACTTTGCAACTTTAAAGGAGCAGACCAATGTCACACTCGCAGCACCTTTAAAGGTGCAACTTTGCGCCTTTCTGAAAGGTGCAAAGTTACACCTGAAAGGTGCAGGAATGCACCATAAAAATTTTTTAAAAAGTATTCTTCTTTTTCTTGCAAACTGTTTTTGTGTGTTTGTGAACCACAATTTACGTTCATCGTGCTAATTATATCATTTACATTATAATGCAATTTATTATCATTTACAAATACTTAAAAACTCTTACATATATCATGACCCTGCCGGGGCTCGAACCTGCAACCTTCCGCACGTGAGGCGGACGCTCAACCCACTTGAAGGTGTGTATTTTCACATAATTATATAGTGTTGAAGCCGAAGGTGCATTATTTTCTTTTAAGGTGCAAAATTTGGACCTATATGCCGTTTTCGTAGAAGAGGAAGAGGAAACATCCATAAATTTGAATACATTATGAAAGTGGTCTATTGGAGGTAAAATATGCACCTAAAAGGTGAAAACTTGCAAACATGATGGAGTGGGGCGAGCGCTCAGCCGTGAAAGGTGCAGATTTGCTCGAATACCTCGGCGGAAATTGCTCTGCACCTATTTCCGCAAAGTTGCACCCTGTGCGCACTTTTATTTTTTAGAGTGCAACCTACACCCGAGCCCTAATTTACTATGTTTGACATACTGTGATCTTAATAAGTAGTTGCAATCAAAACTTTGCAAGAGCGACTGATGTTTTCTGGTTAACATGAACTGCCTGTGTGAATGCTTTTATATCCGTCTTCGAACGTATATTCCTAGGTTAATCACTAAATAGATTTATGCTATTTTAGTGTACCCGGAGAGGAGGATGGCAGGGACAATTCATATTATTGTACCCGGCTCAACAGGCTGTCCCGTTACACATGAAAATTTGTTTTGGAATGAAAAGGAATGAACACAGAGATGGTTTCAATTCATGTTGCAATTTGAAAATATAACACAAAGCCTGTTTACTCCATCGTATATTTGATCAATGTCGAGAAAAAAGTGCAAAAGATGAGAGCTAAATCTGCTATCAACATGTAACAACACGGAGTGCACGATTTTGTAGCACACTCACTGTTTGACCATGGAGCTACTAAATACAGCTCCATGGTTTGACAAGAGATATACCAGCACCAGTATTCAAAGAGAGGCTGAAAAGGTGTCTTGAAAAGTAATAAAGCAATCTCTTGACTAATAAAAGGCCTGATCCTCTTAAGGCAGTACACACTAGAAAAATAAAGGGGCGTACAAGGTGCAACTTTGCGGAAATAGGTGCAGAGCAATTTCTGCCGCGTTATTCGAGCAAATCTACACCTTTCACGGCTGAGCGCTCGCCCCACTCCATCATGTTTGCAAGTTTGCACCGTTTAGGTGCACATTTTGTCTCCAATAGACCGCTTTCATAATGTATTCAAATTTACGGATGTTTCCTCTTCCGAAGCCTTGTGATGAGCTATTTCTTTCATCTGTTTCTATGAATACAATTTCAATACTGAAAATGCCACTTGCATACATTATACTATTTTCTATGTCGGACAAGCTCGGACTAGCTTTCAGGTTGTCGAGAACAACCTTTGTTTAAAAGGTATGCATGGAATTGGACTATATTACGAAAACGGCATAAATGTCCAAGTTTGCACCTTAAAAGGATGAAATAATGCACCTTCGGCTTCAACACAATATAATTATGTGAAAATGTACACCTTCACGGCCAGCGTGTTGGCAAAGTCGGTAGAGCGTCCGCCTCACGTGCGGAAAGTCGCAGGTTCGATCCCCGGCAGGGTAGTATATGTACGAGTTTATCAATATTTGTAAATGTTGATCAGTTGCATTATAATGTAAATAATATAAATAGCACTTAAATGAACGTAAATTGCGGTTCACAAGCACAAAGAAAAAAACACACACAAAAAGAAGAATACTTTTTAAAATATTTTCTATGGTGCAATCCTGCACCTTTTAGGTGCAACTTTGCACCTTTTAGAAAGGTGCAAATTTGCACCTTTAAAGGTGCTCCCAGTGTGACTTTCAACCTATTTTTCTTAGTGTGTATAGATACTCGTGGCCTTTCTCTAAACTGACATGATGTGAAGAGTCCCCTATAGTAACCCGTATAGGTACGTGTATTTTCATTCTTCTACTCTTTTTACCTGCACTCTGTTGATGTGCACTTGTGTATTAACAAAAGATTAACAACTTGTGCATTGAACCAAATACCATGAATTCACATTTTGTCCGTGTGAAGAAGGAGTTCGTTACAGGACAGTCATTTTCTATAGATATTCGATTCACGTCTTCATTCATACAGGTACTCAGTACTATATTAGCACCATAACATAAACAAGTGTCATCTGCTTTAAGAGAAATCGTTCTATGTTACACTGCCTGAGAAATGTCATTTATAAATAGGATGTATGCATTATTTACTTATATATATGCACAGTAAAACCGCGTGTTATAAAACCCGGTGTACTATATGAAATAATCAGGTATTGTTTAAAAGTTAAATAACAAATTAAAAAGCAATTTTCAATGTGTCAACAGTAAATATTAACAATCAGACATTGCTGTTTAAATCTTTAAACACTTGTTTAAACTTTTAAACAACTACCTGATCAATTAATGTAATAAACCGGGTTGTATATTGATTAATTTTGATTTTACTGTGTGTGAAGTTCAGTGTCGATCACCTGAACCATATTAAAGTAAAAAAAAAAAAAAAAGTGGCACGGTGAGACTTACCGCCAGGAATCAATCCATAACTTTGTCTGATCAATAACAAAAGTCCTGCAAAACAAAATAAGAGATTCCAAAGAGACCGTCTTGCAAAACGCATCATTGCAGCAAGACCTTTGAACGTTGACAGGAGAAACCCAATGCCTGACGATTTCCCAGTTTTATAACAGCAAAACACGTCTCTGTATTAACTTTCTCAAATATGTATTGTAACGCTATATTCAACAAACAGTCAGTACCATATTTTTTCTGTCCGAAAAAAATCCTATATGTTCCCGTAAATGAATCTTTGAACCTGGTGCAGCATTGATTATAGCTAGTTGGTGAGCGTTACATGTAGGTCAGGTGTAAAACGGTTGTTTTGGCGATTGGATATTGTGTGGAAAATATTACCAATATCGTAAATGACGTAATACCAGGATATGTACTTGAGGTTAAGTTATTCCGTGAAAGGGAGTATGCCGCATACTTTTAAGGAAAAAAACTTATGACGACATGAAGATGATACTAATCCCGAAGGCGTTATAGAAATCAAACCAGTACGAACATGCTATTATTGTGTGCGAGTCGCACATACATCGATAGCATTAACGATCATGTAGTGCTCTGTTGACTTTGACCTTGCTTACTGAATAAGGTGGCCATGGAGTATGGGGTTACAGGATCCGACTATACATGTAAATTGAATGCTATACGTTACATGGAATAAGGGAAGCCGATGGTCGAAACATTAGGCAATCTTTGATAAACAAACAAACAACAAACAAAGTAGCATAAACCACAGATTGGCCCATGTAGTTTCTCTGTTATAGTGCTCTCCAACCTACCAGAAACTGACTACACTGTCACTCTCCATGGGGTATTGTTCACTTTAGCACTGTATATTAAAAAAAAATACATGTCTATTGTGTAGCGGTTCCGCTATTGGTCACGTCATGAGCTTTACTGTATTATCCACATTTTCGGAAGTGCTCGGATGAACGCGACCACATTCGGAGAAAAGGTGGAGGAAAATTTTTTGTTTGCATATTGTGTTACCGTATAGTAATGTGGTCACTCCTTCTTTCTTTCGGCCGTTCCTACAAAGTAGGGGTCACCGTAGAGGATACCCGAGCTCTCCACAATCTTTTTTGTGATAGGCCTATCTCCTTTGTCACACCAATTATCCTCATATCCTCTCTTACCACGTCCATAAACCCCTTTTGTGGTGTACCTCTCTTCTCTTTTCCTAATGACACAATTTCTATAACATCTTTCTCCCTTCTCCCACTCTCCTTTGTACATGTCCAAACCACCACAGTCTCTCCCCCCCCACCCCACCTCGCTCATCCCGAAACTTTCCTACATTTGCTATCCCTCTCACACACCCATTCCTAACTTGGCCGTTCTTGCCATTCTAAACAGAAAATCGCAACATCTTCAACGCTGCATCATCGAATTCTTCCTACTGCCTGTTTGTGATAAGTGTACTGTCTAAGCCCGTACATATTTCAGGCAGGAACTGGTCAAGTTATTATTTCTTATTCTTTCTCAGTTCTAAAGGCACTTTTCTCAGTATTGCAAACATTATAAAATTTAAAGTCATGTGACTTTACGTTACGTTGGATATAATGACAGGGAACGAAGGCCGCCATCTTAAAGGCACTGGCTAACATTTACCACAGTTAAAAAAAATATGAGCTACATAATCCTCTACACTCATAGTAGTCTGAATTTCAGACCTCCCCTGCGAAGCAGGGGCCATCCGCGGAGACAGGTTTGGCTGTTGATTCCAGAATAATGGTCTGGCAGTCAGACTACGCTCATAGTGTCTTTGATAAGGTCTGAAAATAAAGCCCTGAAAAAATTGTATTTCAAAATGATTATTTAATGCTTTAAAAAAGTGAAAATCGTAAGTTGACCGGATTCACCTGCCCATTTCCTCCCATAGACTTACTGTGTCTGGATCTAGGCTATTTTTTACTCGCCCCAAGCACTAATTGTTTATTCATTCATATCTTGCCAGTGGCAGCATAAATTTCCAAACTTTTGTATTCTAGAGTGTTTACTTGTCCATTCAAACACTACTATGCAGCTCATATAGCAAAGTTTGACATTTTTTTTTAATTTGAACCTCCACAATGTTAGCATATTACTTTAAATTAATATAGCCGTAGGTCTTTTTGAAGATAAGAGGCCCTTTCTTCTTCGCTGAGTGTGGTCTTCTTTCTGAAACCGCTTCAGAGTAACATATTGGCCTTTTTTGTTTGTTGTAAGTCTTAGAATTACGATGCTGGGAAGAATTAAACACCCCACCGCCGTAGGGAGCCAAAAAAATTGTGTTCCAGCCCCTCTGTCGAGGGTGCGCCTATACATTGGATAATCTCTCCGCCTTAGAAAAGAAAGAAGGAATATTCATTGACTTCATTTAAAATGATTTGTTATTTTCCAATAATAACTTTACGAGGACATCATTATAGAAAGGCCCTCTCAACTAAAATGCATGCATTCTAGTGTATGTTGCAATACTTTCGGCAACGGGGGAAGGTACAAAATATCCAAACATTTATTTTGACGATTGAGGGATATTCGATAGTTCCTTCGGCTACAATCAAGTAAATCAAATACACTGTCGTGGGATGAAAACCACATTTGAGTAATTTACACTTTACCCAGTCAAAACATACAAATGTCGCCCTCCGGTATTCGAATTCTGGCAGTGGCCTTGATCATGAACATCTATTGCATTCTGATTTCTAAATTTGGGGAAGAGGAGCAACATGACGTGGCGGTTCAAGGGCGTAGGCTGGGGGGGTGCACTGGGTGCACGTGCACCCCCCCGCAGAGCCATAGGAGTTCCGCCCCTGGCAAGAAAAATTAAATTTGCACCATTTTTTCTGATTTCAACGCCTGATTTACTCAACTTTAGTTCCACCTCCCTAACATGTGCACCTCCCCATGTCAATTTAGTTCCACCTCTCCAAGATGTGCACCTCCCCGTGCCCAAACCAGCCTACGCCCCTGGCGGTTGTGTCATGACAGGCCGGGGAACGTGTAGGCCTCAATAGATCCTCCACGCAACCTCATGTCTCATGACTGCAACCGCGCACAGCTAGGACACGCAATTAACCCGGATTTCCGACGGGACAGACCCCAACCGAAGTGTGACTCTGGTTCAGAATATATGTGGATAATGTGGAAACCATGCAGTTGCAGCGCGTCGCAGCTGGTTCTTTCTGCCAATATGAGAGTTGGAGTTCACTAGTCGGAGTTATAGTTTGGCTATTTGTTTATATTTTTTTAATTTGTTTCAATTTTTTTTCATTTGTGTATTTTACTTTTTCAGTCTGACTTGGAAACCCTGCTTTTAGATCCCTTTAACCTTTTAGATGCCACGGGGGAGTCGTTGTTTGCTTATTAAAGGCCGTGGTATTTTTTATCTTGAAGCCCCTGGTTCGAATCTCGTCGCGGCGTTTGAGTCCTTAGGTAAGACACCTTGTCTACATTACCTCCCTCCACACAGGAGTACAAATGTGTAACTGGGGACTTTGTTTTGACTGCAGTGATGTACCATCGTACAACGCATCTGGGAATATTCCGCTGGGAGTGGAATGTCCTGGAGTTATCCCATCCTGTGGTACGCGCTATTATTTTGATTTGTAACATAATCCGAGTACTCTTCTTGTTCCTTCTTGCTCTTCTTGCTTCTTCTATCTTCTCTTCTTCTTCTTCTTCTTCTTCCTTCTTCTTCTTTCTCTTCTTCCTTCTTCTGTCTTCCTTCTCTTCTTCTTTCTTCTTCTTCTTCTTCTTCACCTTCTTCTTCTTCTTCTTCTTCTTCTTCTATCTCTTCCTCTTCCTTAGAATAATCTCATAGAAAAAAAACGTATAATTTTTTTTTGCAATGGTATGCTTTAGTTTCCGCTTTTTATGGCGCTATACGGCGAACGTCATCGCGGTCGTTCAACTTTTATGCAGTTGGCCGTTATGATTTATAATACGTAATTGTAGAAAGTGCTGGTTGATAGCAGAATAATTATATTCATATTCTTTTTACCGAAAACAAGGAAGTACGAGTCAGTATGTCAACCGATATGAAATTCTTGGCAAATAGGACCCCAATATCAACCCTAATTTCCGTAAAATTCAAGATTGGAGGAACGCACAACCGTGGCGTTATTCTGTTCATAATGCTAGTCTGGGTTTTAGACGCTGGTTTCAGTTTTCACTCACCATAGGCGCAGCTGATCATACACAAATTAATGGATAGTTTTCCCAAGCCGGTGGACTCAGTGAATTAACACTATTTTGCAGAAATTCAACGTTGAAAATTTGTGCATTTTTCCAACCATCCAACGGATATTGTTTTTTTTAATGTGAAGAAAAAAAATATGTACATCGAAATTATAATGTCGTACCAGAACAATTCTCCATTGACTGCATCTGAATTATTCACATTTTGTTTTTCATGAAAAATTTCAGATTACTCTAGCTCTTGGTTTCTCGGGTATGTTCAATCATTTGCTTTGTTGCAGACAATTAAAAACCATTCACAAGCATGAAAGTATAGTCTGAGTTTCCAGAACGGCCGACAAGCAAAACGAAGGGGCTGGGAATTGCAAAAAATAATGAACTCTTTTAGTGGTGCGCTGTTGACGGGTCGTCGACAGTAATGCACTGGAACGGATATTTAAAGCTTAAAATGATGGCCATATCCTGACACATTATAACTATCATACAATTTATAATGAATACCCCCCCCACCCCCTCCGATCATTATGTCAGCTTAATCAAATTTGCTCACACTTTCCATGTGGGATTTATTTTTTAAAAAATGTTCTAGATTCACTATGAATCCACATTAATTCTTGGAAAAACTTCTCCTTTGAGTGATGAGAAGTTTCTTTTGACCTGGTAAGCTATGAACAACCCCGGCATTGTCCTAATTCTGTATTCAAAGATGTAACCATGATCTTTCTGCAACCCTGCAGAATTTGACCCCTATTTCGCGGTGTTCAAGTATCACCTCTAGCCATTTTTACGAAACCCTATTCTTCACAAAACGGGTCAAATTGGGGCTTTAAAAGCACTCATTTATTCCCATTCCATGTACACTTTTATAAACCACATAATTTCGCAATTTCAAGTACACTTGAAACAATTTTACACTTTTTAAATTTCGAATACAAGCTCAATTTTTTTTTCGATTTCGAGTACAGGCTCATGAAAACATTTTTTTTTTCAAAATCAAGAAAATAAAATGTTCGTGAACGTGCTTAAAACACCTGGAAGGATCATACGGATACACGAGCCAATACCGGGTGAACAACAGGATATAAATTGTTTTCTTTTTAAGAATAACGTCTGCCTGTCAGACTACACATATACGGTACCAGTGTATTGAATCACACCACTAACGTCACTTTTGGAAGCATTGCGTTATTTACAATAAATGAAACCTCACAAACGGATTTCATTTTAAATATCTTCAGTGATTCGGCGTAACAACTTGTGATAAGAGGTGACAGTTTGTGTTTTTGATCCATTACATTAAGTTATAGGATTCGCTGTTGGACTTGTTATGAGAAAGGTCATAATGTTTTGTTTTGTACCTCATCCTGGAACTGTTGCCCGTATTGTACTCTGTTTGACAATACTTACCTTTGCAGGACGGAATTGTGGCAACGAAATTGGCGGTAAGTTGCACTCGACACAAAATTATCTAGTTTTATTGAAATGACATTGAGTTTGCATTTACAATGCCATTGTAAATGATGTTGTTTTGTCATTACTGAATATACGATACGTTAATTTTCACATCACCGTCATGATTTCCGTTATTTGCCTTCCGGTAGACATAATACACATGTACCTGTAACCTTTACTATATGCCACAAATATAATCGCCAAATTTATTTTTTATATGATTAGTGGATCGATTTTACACGTCTGAAACTTAAAGATTGTGCCAGGGATTTGCAAGTCCATTACTTCCCTTCATTAAGTTCATTATCAACACCAAATGGTAGTTTAGTACTTACAAATGGTGTGTTGAAAGTTTGAGATCCATACGTCATGAATTTGTTGTTTTATAAGAAAAACTAATAACGACATGTTACCAGAATGTCGTTCTTTCCCTGAGTTTAAATTTTGCTCAAATTACGAATCGCGGTTATGTGTACCGTCGCAAGACCAGCGGAGCGCACTGATTGGTTAAACGGCTAACCTT
>JZLH01S0056943.1:37969-41574 GCA_001188425.1 Eucidaris tribuloides | reverse complement strand
AACGAAACAAAAAATTTGCCTCACAATTTTCAGTAATGGGTTCTATTGACTTCGTCGGTGAATATAGAACAATCCCGGCATCGTTTGTGAACAAAATAAGGAAACTTACACAATATTCGCGGCATTTTAGTTGTCCTCACAACTGCGAACAATTTTGACAGGCTTAAAAAGAAGGGAATATATCCTCTTAAGTATGACCGTTTGATTCCATTATTAAACGTATTCGCGGTCAAGTTTAAGCAAATATATCGGCATGTACTGCTGAGAAGAATGGCATTTCTGGCGTAATCATGGGGGTAGAATTCACGGATAATGATGTGGGCGGCTTGCACTGCTGTTTCGCCAGACGCCGTCTGTGGCCAATGGTTATTTCAGGAAGTGGTGTTGTGTTGGTGTTGGTCGTTGAGTGTTCCTAACACACCTAATCCGAGCACCGAAATCACACGAGCTCGGTTTAGGGGCGGTATGATTGGTGTTAGGGTGCGACTGGTGCAGTCTGCGCTTCCATCAATGATCCGAACACAGTCTGCGGCCGCTCGGCGAACATCAAATGTTCAAATTTTGAGTGAATTTTTGATTAATTTCATATTAAAACATTGATTAAGAGATCGCCTTTACAGCAATAAATGTGTGTTTGGTCATATTCTATGTTATTTAGTCTCACTTGTGAGGAACTGTAACTTGGTTTTCTCAGAAACGAGATTTTACGTTATACTCGCACGAGTCTCGCGAGGGGAATTGCCGCAGTAACACAGGGTGTAGACAGCGCACGTTGTACGGGAGAGTTACGGGCGCAGAGTGGAAGACGCGCCACTAACACGGGCTAAGTTAGCGCGGGTTTATCGTAAGAACAAAAACGTTTAAATCCGAAAACACGCCTTTGTAATGTATGAAAATCAACAAAACTTTTGATGTGATTCAATATTGTATAATATTCCTACGGACTCACGTAAATTCCGCCCTGTATTTTAGTCTTTGTATTTTACTAGCGTAATACAAACATCCGGGACAAACATACACCTTGACCGGTCAGTGCCCCGTAGCATAATGAGTTAAAACTTGTGTGAGAGCATGGTCGGGGGCATGGTACAGCAAACTTGCGTATCTAGCTATGGGTCTGGACCTCATCACGGGCAATTTTCTGAGAATTTTTCCCGTTATTTTCCGTGTTTTTTAAATTAAATGTTATATTAATATATTAATCATTAATTACCATTTGTGTATTTTTTTCATCAGTAGTATAGGCCTAGTTGTCATTCGAAATATTTTTTTTCTCAATTTTTATTTAGTAATAACAACTCGAACAACAATGATATAATGATAAAGATAAACAATAACAATAATAATAATAATTATAATTATAGTAATAGTCATTATTATAATGATAATAAGTATAAGCATTACAGTAATTATAATTCATAATTATAATAATCATAATTGTAACAATTACAATCATGATAATTTTAATTATAATTATAAACATTTTATAATCATTATTTTAATTATAATTATGATAGTTATTATTATAATTATAATAATAACAATTAGTAGTACCTGTAGTAATACAATGGAGTATAAAGCGAGCTATTTTTAGCAGTAAGTGGGCAACTCGCTGATGAAAATATCGCAACCGTAACTATTACATTATGTACTACTACTTCTACTACTTCTGCTACGTCTACTACTGCAACTTATTATAATTATTTTTATGAATATTTTAATTACTATTAAGCAATAATTACAACTATCATCCTTTGTCTTTCTAATCTCTAAAAAATATTGAGTGAAAATATTCACTCTTTGAGGAGTGAATTTCAGAAAAGAGTGAATTTAGAGTGAATTTGGAGTGAATTTGGAGTGAAAAGGTGTGCTTTTCACTCGTTTTGGAGTGACCTCATGGATCACTTCTCCTCAAAGAGTGAATATTTTCGCTCAATATTTTTCAGAGAGCATTATTATAGCAATAATTATGATTATCATAATTCTATGATGATGATGATAATAATAATAATCACAATCATAATAATAGCAGTAGTAATTATAATACTGATAACAATAATATAAATGATAATCATGTAGTGAGTTACCATTAATGTTAGCTTAATTCTGTTGTCTTATTTGCATTCAAACTGCGGCAAAATAACGTTTAAATCGTTTTCATGTTTCATCTGCATGACATGTAGATATACATTTTTGAAAGAAACGTGAAAACGATTACCCCCCCCCCGAAAAAAAAATACCCAAAGAATGCCATCACAACCATCACAATCATACAAAAGTCATGCGCAAAACAATTCATCACGACGAACAGCTAACACAGCCTTTGAAATGAGATTTTTAGCTAAAGCGCCTAGGGTTTAGTGTTAGTGATAGGAGGTATTCGGTTTCAGGGGAGATTTAACACGCCTCCATCTGTCCATAAACCGTGTAACACCAACACCACCTAACACCCTAACACCATCTAACACCATCTGATTTCAGACTTGGTGTTGGTGTCGAGGTGTTAGTGTCAAATTAACACTAACACTCGAACCAACACCTACTTCTGATCAGCCAATGGCGCTGCGTCGCATTCAAGCACTGAGTGCATGCACGCGTGGTCGCAATACGTCATCGGGTTATATCGACGCCGAACTTATGAGACAACTATGCATGATTTAATGCTAACTTTACTAGCCGTTTTCGCCTGACGAATAATATCATTAGTAGCATGTACTTAATGCTGAAAATGTCTAGTTTAAGAAACTGTCGCGAAGACTTTATATAACATCTAGTAATTTTGGAACAGGCATTAAGTGTGTCACGCACCCCCGAAAATGGGGGGAAAGCACCAATCCATTGAAATTGAAAAGGGGCAAAATTTTAAAACTAAAAATTACCAGCGGTTTCCTTTATTAGAATAATAGTGAATTTGGTATCATCTTAAAGCAAATATTTGAAACTTTTCAAAAACCGTCCGAAGATTTTTGAGAAACATTCGCGCGCATTTTAAGCAATCACGGCCGGAACATCAAAAAGCGTCTTTTTTTTATGTTCATTTCCAGTGTTTAAACGGGATTCGGCAGCTCTGGGCGGACGCAGCATGCGCGTAAGTTTACGCGTGCAATATGTAGTAGTAAAGTAGTATAGTAGTAATAGTGGCAATAAGCAGAAGAAGTAGTTGTAAGGACTGTTCTCCTCTATCAATAATAAATTCACAAGATATATTCTTGTTGGATAATTGCAGGTGGGGCAAAGGAACAACGATCGGAAGAGCTGTCCTACTGGACTCGTTATGAAATTATCTGATTCGGCTATTCGAGGGATAACGATGAACAACATCACGTTGGAATGAAACAGCTGCTCCTGAGAATGGTTATGATGGGACTGTTAAAGATTCTGTCAGTCTTGCTAGGCTGAATTCGAAGACAATATGACTTTCGCCCAAAAGATTTACGGCTAATCTTCACAATTTTCAGTGATGTCGACGTCTTTTGCAAAGCGATGAAAGCAATATCCTCGTTACTGGAGGGCAAGAGAAGACGGCAACATACACACGTGTTTCTAGCAGCGAATATTCTTGGCGCAAAACACGTGAAGTTGCGAGTAACAAATACTTTCCAAGC
>JZLH01S0056943.1:27969-32969 GCA_001188425.1 Eucidaris tribuloides | reverse complement strand
GTTAATCAATTCGTATAACCCTTCTATCTGATTTGAAATTAATGCTTTATGGGATCCATTTAATTTTGTACTGATGAATGCAGAAAAACACACATGCAATATGTCACGCAGGTGATGGATTTTGGAGGAAATTTTTTGATTTTGATAAGTGTATCTGCAATATTGCCTCTGCTATCGCTGGTTAGAAGCAAGTTGTAGATCAGAGGTAATCTTGCGAGCGAGCGGTATTGAAGCTAAAATAATTCATTTGGGGCAAAGGGGAGAAGTCGTAAACTCATTCTGTTGTGCATTCTGGCTTTCTGAAATCGAACCCTAAATTTGTCCGACCAGACGAGGAAGCTTCCATAGTGACATGAAGTTCTTTCAACAATTAGAGCACTGTGACGAACAACAAATATTCTTGTTCATTAAAAAATACACATTTATATTTGACGCAAAAGATGCACCTATGTTCGGAAACATTTCAACGACTGATAACCAAAACAATCCCACCAACACCAGAAAACACTCGTCAAAGATAGCGGTTAGCTCTCTGATCAGCTCACTATATTCCTCTCGATAAGAGTGACTTCACTTCATCTGGATGTTTAGTGAAATACACAAAAAGTGCTGAACTGTATAGGTGGCATCTCTGTTATAAGTGTCATTATTATGAGACCCGAACATTCACATTGTGTGCACGATACGCGGCCACTTTAAATAGACGAACAGAGATATAAGCCTATATAACGCAGTTTTCAATAAGTTTTAGATAAAAATATAAGTTTACTTAACATAAGGACTACATGTAGTCTCATAAGTCTATCTCAAATGGTGATATAAGACCAATGTCTTATTCGGTTCGCCCCAGCTCTTCTTTTTCCTTTTTCTTTCCTCTTTTCCTTCGTTTTTTTTTTGCCGGCCGATTGAGGGGGGGGGGGGGGCTAACGTGCCCCCCCGTGCCCCCGCCGTAGCACCAACTGAGGAAAGAATGAAGCTGGTGTGTGCGACTTGTAGTCCGGCGGTTAAGTCGAAAAATTGTTCACTTTTGTCTAAAAGCACCAAATTTGGCACAGATGTTGATTTATACATAAAACGAAAATTCTGATATTGGGCCCTCGAAAATCTTGCCCAGGAGAGCCGTGGCGGCCATTTTTCAAAATGGTCGCCATTCAAGATTTCTGAATTATGGAATGTGCCATTCCTTGTCCATTTGTAGTGAAATTGGGCACCATTATGTACAAACAATTTTTCTAAAAGTAATTGGGAATCATTTCTATACATCATTTTAATGAAATAATTACTAAAGTTGCCAATTTGAAAAATTTTGTATAAAAATTAGTGAAATAAAATAAAAATGTAAGCCAGAAACGGAAAAATTTGAAAATCAGCTTTGGTACTTGTATAAACTATTTTCAGTGTAATTTGTTGCATAATAATTTATGATGTTGCCAATTTGAAGACTGCAAAATCGCTGAAATGAAATATGTAATGAATACAACAAAAACACGAAAATGATAATGGTGATATGATGGTAAAAATAATGATGATGATGACAACGACAATGATGATGATGATGATGATGATGATGATGACAATAATAATAATAATTAATAATAATAACAATAATAATAATAATAATAATAATAATAATAATAATAATAATATAAATAATAATAATAATAATAATAATAGTAATAATAATAATAATAATGATAATAATAATAATCTATTCTGTGATATGTCCTCTGTCACACCAACCATCCTCATATCATTTTTAGTCTCTTGTCGCATTCGCAAACCTCCTGTTTGGTCTACCGCTCTTCCCCATTTCTTAGTGGTACCATTTCCAACATCTTTCTCCCTATGACAGTACTCCATATCTCTCCTTTGGACATGCCCAAGCTACCACAACCTTTCCCCACTCGCCTTGTCCCGCATCCTCCCTACGTTTGATTTCGTTGTCCCACACACAAACCCATTTCTAAATTTGTCTCTTCTTGTCACTCCCACAGAAAATAGTAACATCTTTAACTGTTCACAAACTCTTCTCGCCATATTGTGAGAGGGAATGTCTCAAGGCTGTACATCATGGCTGAGTTTACCACTGTCATATATAGCTGATGTTCCCCTTTTTCTGCCCACTTCAATTTTGCCACACATCACTCTTGTAACTCTCTTTCATCGATTCCAGCCTGCCTGGATTCTCTTCTTCTCTGTCTTTCTTGTTACAGTCCCCATTACTCTCCAATGTCGAGCCTAAGTATTTGCAGTTTCACCGTATCTCCACCTGCAGTCTCAATAACACAAATGTGCTCTGCTTTTGTCAGGCTATTATTCAACCATTCCTCTCATAACATATTTCCAACTTTCCAAATTGTCCTCAATATACTCCCTGCATTCAGAGCAAATCACAAATATCATCTGCGAAGATAATGGCCCGGTTCATGGGGCATCCCCACCTCATACGTCCGCCTGTATGCCAATCACCATTGCCAACCAGAAAGGGCTCAGCGCCAAATCCTTGGTGTCATCCAACTCTCACTTTAAATCATTCAGTCACCTTGCTGCATACCTCACAGCTAGCATGCTTCCAACATATCTTGCACTATCCTCACTTAATTTTACTACCCCTGATTTTCTTACGCAATACCATAACTCCTCTCTTGGCGCTTGTCATATGCCTTCTCAAGATCTGCAAACACACAATGCCCCTCTTTCGCAAATATCGCATCCGTCGTGATCCTCCTTGGCATAAAGCCGTACCTGCTCCTCTCAGGATTGGTATTTTATTTCTCATCGTAGCTTCCACCTCTCTTTCTCAGAGCTTCATAGTATATGACTCATTAACTTTATTCCTCTGTAATTAGTTTTTAACTCTCAAAATTACCTGTATTATTAGATTGACACTAACATGCTTTCCCTCCAGTCATCAGGCATTCTTTCACTATCCAAGATCCTATTCAACAGCTTTGTCTGGAAATCCTCACCCATGCCACCCAAACACATCCATGCCCCCATTGGTATATCGTCTGGACTCATAGGCTCATAGCCTTTCAATTCTTCATTCTTTTTATATTGCTCTCATATATTTCTGAACTATAGATACCTCCACATCCAGTCTGTCTATAGCATCTATATATCCTTTCCTCTCTCACGTTTTCTTCATCAGTTTCTCCAAATATTCATGCCATCTTTGTAGACCCTCTTTCAAAGCATCCTCGTCTTTATCCTTTATCAACCTAACCTGCAACATATCTTAACTAGCCCCTTCTCTTTGCTTTGCTAATCTGTTTAGATTTTGTTCTCCCTCCTTTGTGTCCAACTTCTCATACAGTTCATCATATGCCCCACTCTTGACCTTTGCCACTGCCTTCTTTACTTGCGTCTTTACACTCTTGTTAACTTGCTTCATCTCTCTGCTCATCCCGTTTTGCAAATGGAAAATCTATCGATTAATAAAGTTGATATCGCAGTGAAATGAACTAATTGTCTGCAGAGACTGGCGATCTGCAGCCAGAGGTGCTTGACAAAAAATGATATCACAACAATCCCCGTAACCCCCACTTCTTTGACTACAACTCTCATCTCAGATTGGTTATTCCCTGATTACAACCATGGACCTACTACTCTAGGTACATGTTACAACCAATCGAAGAATAAGGAGTGGTGTGGTCGAAATGAGGGGAGGGGGTAATATCGGTATATGTCAAGGCTCCTCAGGGCACGGATAATCAGATTCTGCAGACAGAGACAGTAAGTATATTTCCACTGCGATTCAACACTATACATGCAGAGGAACAGGTTGTTGCACACGCAGATTTGGCGCTAGTACGAGTGCTCTTATTCCCATTAGATATAGATCTTCCGATAATGTTTATAATGTGTGTGTGTGTCTGTGTGTGTGTGTGTGTGTGTGTGTGTGTGTGTGTGTGTGTGCTAATTGTGCGCAAGTGTATTGTTTTTGTACTTTGATGTTGTAGTGTAAAGTAATATATTTAGCCTATCATGATGATTATGTTGATGAGGATTATTATTATTATTATTATTATTATTATTATTATTATTATTATTATTATCATTATTATCATTATCTATTATTATTATTATTATTATTATTATTATTATTATTATTATTATTATTGTTATTATTATCATCATCATTATTAATTATGATAGAATCTTAAATGCATGAATACCTCAAAGAGGTAATTGCAGCCAGGCAGGCTTGTGTAATTGATCATATACATCTACAGTGTGTCTCAAAAAAAAATTGTGCAAGTGAAAACCGCCCTCTTTGGCAATTAGAAAATACTTTTGTGACACAATGCTTACATCAACGTCAAGAGCATAGTCTCAGCTTTCAAATATCGCTAGTTTGGTTCAATTTGCGTATCTTAATCTTGAGATATGTTTATTTAAAAATTAAAGAGTGAAATCACAATTGTGCCACTTTTAATACAATCCCTTGCAAAAGTGACACAATTGTAATTCTACCCTTTTGTTATTTACAAGATATCTCGAGATTAAAACAAGTAAATTGAACAAAAAAATGGCATGTGAAAGCTAAGACTTTGCCCTTGACGGTGATGTAAGCATCATGACACAAGAGTATTTTATATTTGTCAAAGAGGGCGTTTTTCACTTGCACAATTTTTTGAGACATGCTGCAGCAAGTCTCAAAAAATTGTACAAGTAAAAAGGGCCCTCTGTGTCAGTTTAAAATACTCTTGTCACATAATGTTTACATCAATGTCAAGGGCACGATCTTAGCTTTCCAATGCTGTTTAATTTATTCGAATTGCTTGTTTTGATCTCAAGATATCTTTTAAACAACAGAAGGGTGGAATCACAATTTGCGTGACTTTTGCGGGAAGAAGGCCTGATGCTATTACTGACTGTAGTAAAAGTGGCACATTTGTGATTTTACCTTTTCGTAGTTAAATGAACATATCTCGGGATAAAGACAAGCAAACTAAACAGAACAAATGGCATTTGAAAGCTAAGTCTATGCCCTTGAT
>JZLH01S0056934.1:48077-61114 GCA_001188425.1 Eucidaris tribuloides | reverse complement strand
GAATTCCTGAGAGTATTTGCACCCATGATCATCAAGAGTTCTTTTTTAGGGTTGGACATTATTAGCGCTAATATTAAGTTCCGTATTATGCTAAAAAGGATTGTCAGGAGTTCGTTTTTCAGGGTCGGACAGTATTAGCGCTAATATTATGTTCCGTATCATGCTAAAAAAGATCGTCTGGAGTTCGTTTTTTAGGGTTGGACATTATTAGCGCTAATATTAAGTTCCGTATTACGCTCAAAAGGATCGTCGGGACTTTGTCTGTTACGGTTGGACATTATTAGCGCTAATATTAAGTTCCGTATTATGCTAAAATGGATCGTCGGGAGTTCGTTTGATTTTGAAAGTCTTGTTTTAAAATAGAAAAAAGGGTAAAAATCGTGTACACGTACACAGAAATTTGTAACCGTTTACAATGGGCGTGTAAACAGTAAGCAACCATCATGACTCGGCCCTAATTAAAATTTGGTTGTATTTTAATTTATAGTGTACATATGTAGTTTATAAAATTACATTTTTATTTGATGTTTGTATTAATGCAAATAAACAGGATAAAACAATGTGTATCAATGAGATACAGTGGATTCAGTGGAAACTCGTTTAAAAATGTGAAATTCCTGATAAGGTGATGTTTAAGTTCCAAGCTCTAACTTTTTGTATTTTATTAACCTGATAAAACAAATTTGTGATATTTCACAAACCAAGACATCAATTTGGTGTTTAGAGGTTCCACTTTACATGTATTGGGTTATTAAACTGGAAATGTGCGAATGGAGCAAATTTAAGTGATCGTAAAACGGTTGAAATAATGACATCCCGCAAATAATGAATAATGAATAATGAAATACATGTAGATCCCTCATTATGGGCTGAAAAAAATGTGACGGAAAACTCAACTTTGAGTTTCATTAGCCTCATGTCAATTCTGGTTTCACATATTGAAATGGAATACACCTGATTTGTATTTTTGGATAATTGAACAATAGAAACTTGAAGACTGCCCTCTACATAATAAAAATAGTGGGTGGCAGTGAAAAACATGGAGTTTCTTCCGTTTTAGTCACACTTTCCTGCCCCGACACCTCACACCCCCCCCCCCCCTGGAAAAAAAAAAGTTGTAACTGCAATGTACGGGAAAATGGGGGGGGGGACCTGCCATACAGCCAGCTAAGTAATCCTGCCCACTGGAATAATCTATTATCTAATTTGTAAAAGTGAAAATGGAAAAAAGGAATTAGAAGATGTATTCAATTTTCAATTTATGAATCTAGAATTGAAAAAGTAAAATCAGAAAGTTGCCAATTTCTTAATTTATAGCAAATTAAGGTTGTGTTTGAACAAATATGGGATTTCCTGAGAAAATCAAGTATAGTTTTGGTCAATCAGACATCTTTCTCATCAATCATTCACTAAGTATTCTATTGTCACTCCAGACATCAGAAAACAACATCAAACCTACTGAAAATTGTACAAATTCTTGATGTTTTAATTATTGGAGAACATCTAGCGGTATGTTCATTACCTGTGGAAATGTTGGGGGTCCCCCCCCCTTCCCCTGACATTTTTCATTTTCAGTAATTTCTAAAAAAAAAGAAACAAAAAAGGAGGAGTTTCAGAGCAAGCAATGTTTAGAGCATTGACAGGTCTATCTAAAAAATATGATTGTGAATTATTTTGTTGTTTTATTTACCAAAACTATACAGTGTACTTTGGTTTTTAATTGGAAGAGAATAGGCATTTCAAACCCTTTTCTGTGGTTAATGTGTTTTACAAACTTTTGCGCTTCATTTGATTTATAGTGGATGATATTTTCATATTGGGTAAATTTGAAATAATTTGAAACCAGCAAATGACATGAGCCAACTAGTTTCAAGTTTATTCTAACAGCATTCCATCATGATAATAATTTTTTTCTCCCATATTGTAGGTGATATTTTGAATATTTTCAAAATCCACAGTTTTTCTTTTGGCTCATTTTTTTTTTTTTTACCCACATCAGAGACACTAGTAGCATGGAATATCATAAATTTTTGATTAAAAAAATGTTTGGATAGATTAGATTGTTGAATGATAACTTTAATTTGTTATTTTATTTTTTGCTTGTGTCACAGGATTTGTGCTGATTTGCAGGAAGTAACTCTTTGAAGTGTCGATGTCAGGTGGGTGTGTGAGAAGGCAAAGACTTTCTCCCACCACGAAGTATCCATGTTTATGGATAAAGGAAAGGATTCACCTCTCGTCGAAAGAATTTGTGGCGCTCTCCGATCAAATATGGAAGATAACGGTGGTGAGGGGTCCGGAGAGACAGCCAGCCTGTCCAATCCCGTGATGTCCGCATTACAGTACCGCTACAAGTGCGATAAATGTTCCCAGTCGTTCTCCTCGAAAGGCAGCTGCTGGAATCACAAAAAACGTGTGCATCCGACTGACGAGGACTTCGCCAAACACTGGCATACATGCAACCAATGCGACAAGAGCTTTTTCTACAAGAAGCAGTACGATACTCACGTCGAACAATGCCATGCGAGTAGCAGCAACTCAAAGCTAGAAGACGTGTTGCGGTGTCCGATGTGTTCGTTCACGTGTTTTGACAAGGTCGACCTTGCCGATCACGTTATGGAACCGCATAAGGAGGAGGACCATGTTGTCGACGCCGAAGCCGATTCTGTCGATGAGACCGTCGACGATGAAACAATGTACACACAGGATGGTGAGGGTCAGTATGATTCCGAGCTGCCGCCAAAGACTCACATCATGTACGAAGAAGCCGTCAATAACAGCATACTTAACCATACTGTCATTTCTGAAATCGAACCCGAGATCACGCAATCGGAGAAGGGCACGTGGCAATGCCCCATGTGCCCTATCCGTTGCACTGAAATCGAGGACGTCCGCACTCACATGAAAGACAGACATCTGGGAAAAGTAAGAAAGCATGTCTGTAATATCTGTTCACGTGCATTCACCCACAGCTCGGGTCTGAAACAGCACATCACTCGCGTCCACGGTGTGCCTGGACCACCACCCGACCCTGATGGCATGAAGTTCTTCAAGTGCGGCTTGTGCGGCAAGGCCTTTTCGCTTGTCCGTAGCTTGATCAGCCACTGGCCCACCCACAAGCTACAGACAAGCGCCAGTCTGGAAAACTTTCAGTGCATACTGTGTAAGGCCTTTTTCCAGTTGCCGTCGCAGCTGCAGGATCATTTTATCAAGCAGCACCCGCAGGAGGCCACCCAAGGCTCCGTGCCGACGCCCTCGACGGTAGACAAACGCCCTCATCCTGCAGATTCGGCAGAGGGTGAGCCGAAGCTAAAGATGGAAAAGCTCGAGGACGACGTCGGCCTCGTGGACGAAGACAAGGAGAGCGAATCAAGTCGTGGCATTCCAGGATTCCTATCCAGTAGACAGTGTCAGGACAGTTTCGATTCGGACGACCCACCATCGAATCCCGCACGCAGAGTGAGGGCCACCACGTCAACGGCAAGCCCGCACAACCGCAGCAGCCACATGTTTCACTCGCCCCCCAGCCACAAGGTCGACGCGGACACGGACGACCGTCCCGCCAGCCACATCAGCAGCATGTCCGGTTCCGACGCATCCAAAGACCAAGTCGTGGACGGGAACGAGGACACGGAGCCGTCCAGCTCGCAATCCTGCGTGAATTGCATGGAGAAGTCGGGCCGTCTGATCTCCAGTTGCAAGCACTGTGGCATCTACTTTACGGACTTTGTCATGCATACCTTACACATGGGCCTGCACGGCCAAGACCACCCCTTTCAGTGTCACCACTGCGGAAAGACCTGCAGCGACAAGTACCAATTCTTCACTCACATCTATCGAGAATCACACATGTAAGGAAGTACTGAAGTGTGATGTCACTCTGGTTCAGAGTTGTGACCGTATTTCGCAAAACCACGCACTTGGTGGCAGATGTCAAACTTGAAGGCAGGGGATCTCTTTTGCATGCCTAAAAATTAACTTTGTGTAAATACAATGGCATTTAGAAGAAAATGCCATCTGGGAACCTTAAGCAAAATATAGGAGCTAGAAACTCAGTTTCAGTGGAATTATAGTGACCGTTAGACTCAGATTGGAATTTTTTTCTCGCAAGAAAAAAAAATCCTACCATAGAACGTACACTAAATGGCTATTGTTTTTCTTTAGCATTTTTCAAATTCTAGACAATCACTGACCTCCAGATTTCACAAACATGCCCTTCATCAATAGCTTTAGGGCATGGGCTATCTTTTCCTGGTCTGCGGGGATGTTTGCAAATGAGATCCACTAAAGCCACTGGCTAACATTTACCAAAGCTAAAATATGTGAGCCACAAAATCCTCCACCCTTCAAGTGTCTTTGACAAGGTCTGAAAATGAAGCCCTGAAAAAATTGTATTTCAAAATGATTATTTAGTGCTTTAAAAAAGTGAAAATTGTAAGTTGACTGGATTTACCTGCTCATTTCCTCCCATAGACTTACAGTGTGTGGATCTAGGCTATTTTTTACTCGCCCCGAGTAATAATTGTTTATTCATTCTTATCTTGCCAGTGGCAGCATAAATTTCCAAACTTTTGTATTCTAGGGTGTTTATTTGTCCATTCCAACACTACTATGAAGCTCAGATAGCAAAGTTTGACAATTTTTTAAATTGAAGCTCGACAATGTTAGTCTATCACTTTAAGATTATTGCGGTATTGGATAAAACCCTTTAGATGCTACATTTTAATATGTAAGTCACAAAACTTGAACAATTATGGGGAAAGATATAAAAATTTCAATTTTAATTTTGTGCACTGTTCAATTGGTGTTTTGTTGCTCTACAGCCAGCTTCTATAAAATGTGAATTGCGGACAAGTGCCAGGTTTTGCAAGATTGGGTCACAAATATGTGAGGACGGTGGCGTTACCAGGTGCAGCACGTTGCAGCTGGTTGCTTCTACCAGTAGGAGAGCTGCTGTTGCACTGAGTTATGTGTTGGCTCATGTCCCCACATATTTCGGAATCAGTTTTACATCATCACTTCTGCTCTCTGTAGGAGATTGGTGGAACAGATAAAGCAGCTTAACTTCTCTTGCCTTTTGATGTTACCAATATACTTGATCAGAAGTGAAATATAGAATGATTGATTGATTGATGCTTTGATTGGGTTGGGGTGGGGGATGGGAGTCATTTTAAGCCAGATATGGCTAATATTATTTAATGATTTATAGGTGATAGTTTTGCCGCAAGTGGACTTTCATTAAGAAAATATTTGTTCGGAATATCCTTTGAGAGCAATTCCCTTCAAAGCTAAAATAGCACCATTTTTAGAGTGTGCAATGTGGCCTTTTTCAATCAGTTTCAGATGCACATAATCATTGTATTTATGATCTGATTGTTAATCGATTGAGAAATATTTTGAATACCACCAGTGAGTGAGTATCGACCCCATCGATTCAAATGTTGGCAGAACTTGCACAAAGAAGTTTTTGCAAAAAAATAAAAAATATAAATATTTGATTTTCTGTTGTCCATTTCACCAAAATGGACAGAAAATTGTTATTTCAGTAACATTTTATCCCAATTTCAAATTGTTGTATTCCTAGTGACAATCGGGTCTGGAGACAAACCCACTAGTACATCAAACTTATTTTGGATTTATTTGCCGACTCTTGTGTAATTTGCTTCACACCACAAGAAAGGTACATGTACATGCTCTACCAAAACAGAGCATTGAGCTTCAGATACTCTGCATTAACAGTATTAGTGATTGTGTTCAAGACATGTTGTATCTTTTCAGTGTTGCTGCAAGTGATGGCATATCACAGACAGAGGTCATCTTTTCTTTTCACTGGTAGCAAGTGGCATGTTACATTTTAAAGGTAAATGACATGATTGGGGGTAGTCCTCAACTTGGGCTGAAACAACTCTAGAATCAAGTAAACTGCGAGAATTATCCTGTGAAAATCTTGTAGTCAAATGTTGACTCATTCTAGAATAACTAATGTCTATTGTCCCTCGTAGCAGGCAAACCTGCTGTGTGGCTCTCTATGGGTCTTATTTTTATCGTACCCAGATAAAAATAAAATACTAGTATGTTCATGCTTGATTCTCCTTAAGTAAACAAATTACAGACAAATCCTTCCAGCTGGGAGATCCACTCCAGCTAGTGTATAGTTGGTATACATTTCAACTCATTTGGTTCTTGAGGGATTTTTCAAGTGTTCCCAATCATGTCACTAACCTTTAAATGAGGTTTGAAAAATATTGTCAAGGAAGTTTTGTGGTCGATACGAACACTGGTGTGTGCATTATGGAATGTTACAAGTATGTACACATTCGGGCATCTCTTGCATAACATGAAATTCCCATTTACTGCTTAGCTTTCACTTGTTCACACTTGAATCAGTGAATTCAAAAAGAGCCCAAGTCCCTGTTTGTTTACTTGGGCGTTTCGTGAATTCCCCGATTCAATTTCTTAGTACAATATAAAAGCCTTGCATCAAAGCTTTTATTAATGAAATTGAAAACATGGAATAATTAGATAATTAAAACGTAGTAATAGATTAATTCGTAATCATTCAATTATGAAATCAATTAAACGTGATGATGTGTATAGTCAAATTGAAATTGAACGAATTGAAGATAGGTAGAATTGATTGTTTTGGGCAAAAGTTCCAAGAATGTGCAAGTATGTAATAATTGTGATTTTTTGGTGTACGTATGGATTTGTTCGGTTTGGAGAATGTGACGTGCACTGTAGCTCGGGAGCTTTGAGAGCACAACAAAAGATGATGCAATAACCCGGGTTAACAGCTGTTCCTGAACTAAAGAAATGCATAAATGAAGATACTCATCTTTTTTTATACTCTTGGAAGCCCCCCCTCCCCAAGCTATGGGGGACAGGGCAATGTCTCATTCTCAAAACGGAATAGGTCTATACATTAAGAAATTTTGAGCCAGTGGTTAATGGTTCAAATAACATGGCATGTGTGCTGCAATGTTTGCTGCTGTCTGCAAACTGGTTATACATGTGTTATATTGAGTGAATTGGGCAGTGTTTGTTAGATAGCAGCAAATTTTAGTATGAACAGAGTCAAACTGAATCAGTCAGGGATTCTAATGTCCATTCACTTCATCGCCTTTTGATGAGGAAATTTCATATACGCAACCCGGTTCTAGTTTATACATTGGAGTGCAATTATTAATTGAATTAATCCTGTGATTGGTCATGTGTTTGCAGCTGGCAGAGATGACAAATTTGTAAAATTCAGTCGTGATCTCTGTTCAAGTACAGATACAATGATCCGCATATGAAGTAGGAGGTTGTCGCAAATGTGGTCTGATTGAGTATGGAAAAGGTTTGGGTTTCAAGATAAAGAATATAAACACGGTTTGAATATTGTGATGTGGCATGAAATGTAACATGCCAGTGATGTGACCCAAATTGTAATTCTATATTTAACAACTAAATGAATTGCTTTTGAAATTTGACTTTTTCTTTCTGTGGGTTTATTTTTTTTGGATGACCATGGATTGGATAAATTAGGGACTTTTTCCCCAGGGGGGCCAGTGCGCATTACAATGTGTAGCACATGTTGGTGTGAAAAAATGCGTAAAAAGGTTTGGTTTTCACGGGTCGGACGTGTACCAGCGTAAATCGTAAAATCAGCAAAAAGGGTATACTTTTTAAGCAGGAAGGTCTATAAAAAGGGTAATCTTTCAAACTTGGAATACTTGTTTAGGGAAAAAAAAAAAAAAAAACAAAATATTCTGCAGACCTTTCAATTACTTGTTTGGGTCCATTTTGAAAGTCCATTACACGCGCATGGTGTACACCTTCGTATGACAGTGGGCCGCCCCACCCCCCGCGGGACTTTTGAGTATACTATGTCATCTTTGATAAGTAACAATGCTCAATAAACATAAATCAAGACAAATCATGGTTTTGGATATTACACCATAAAAAAAATTACAAACTTGTCTTGAGTTGAATCCAAATTTAGAGGCAATGTTATAATAACTGTATCTTCTGCTTTAATTAATATTAAAAAGGAAGTGACTACAGATGACTCCGCACAACTTGACATCGCACAAGTTGATTTATCGCCTATGTCGAATATTTTTGACAGTCCCAATTTGCCGTGTGCTTTTTCAATGAGAAGTTTTTCTCTGAAGTCGATTTTTAAAATCAAATTTCTCCTATCTCGAACATATTTTCAAGTCCCAAAAGGAGCAAACGTGTTAAATCATTCATCTAGGTCGAAGTGGGCACAACTGTCATTTTTGATGGTCTTAATGGGTTGACCTTCTGATCTCTGCCTGTCAGCATGACCGTAAAGATATAAATTTCCCATTCCCTCTCTGCCTTTCTCATTGGTACATTCATGACAGCCTCCATTTCCCTATACGTTTCTTCATCTCTAACATAGAATTGTATACAAAACTGTAACTCAAATTTCATCTAAGTCGACATGATTTGTGTGGTCCCCAGTGATACAACTTACACAAAGTTTACTGTATTTATTTTTTAAACAAATATTTCTCCATACTTGGACACAAGGCATCTACATTAAACATCCATTTGTACATGTGGACCAATTGAAATGTGAAATATTCAACGTCAGGTTGAAATTTAAATCTGTGTTGGATCATATACACTACACAGGTTTCTTTATTCACTATCTCATCTTTTGATGAATGTATGCTACCTGAAGCATATCAGTTCAGTGTATAAAATGTAAAAAAATTAAAATAAATGTAATTTATAATGGATAATGTGATTGTTTTTTTTTGGGGGGGGGTAGTACAGTATACATAACGTTGGTGGAAATTTAGAATACATGTATAAACATATTGGTAAACTAAATGTGTCAAATTTGAGAGGAGAAAACACATTTTGGAATTTTTCCATGGAGAAATTGAAAAAAGAATGATACCGGTTTTCTATGAAATGCTCATAAAAACTTCTTTTTAAATGTTTCTTTAGATTACAAAAGTAATAATGTAAATAAATTAGTGTGCAGTTGTACTGTATGTGTGCGTAGTGCTATTTGTAAAATTGTAAATTTTATTATTTGTTCTTTTTGTGTTCTTTGATTTTCATTTTTAATTGATTTGAAATATGTAGCGTGTCAATGAAAATGTTTCTTCGAATGTGCCTTTATGTGATGTAACCTAAATCTTCAATATGTAAACAGATCAATTTGAAAATATGACATGTACCTGTCTTAATATTTTTTTTGCATTAGTAGATCAGTGTTTTGCCAAACATTCATTCCTGAAAAAATCATGCAATATTTGACGAGCTTGTTATGTGTATTCCATATTTCCCTGAAATTTAATCAACTCCCCTACTGAGGGAAAACAAAAATCAGAAAGTTAATCTATTCATATAATTTATGTGTAAACTATTCAATCAAATTTTGGTTTGGGAGGACTGGAAGTGGGGGAATGGGGTTTGAAAAAAAAAATGCAGCCGTAGTGTCTGCCAATAATTATTTTTAAGTGATAAAAAGACGGTTGAGACTATATTGACGTAGATTCGGCAGGCTCCAGAATATTAAATCTCGTTTGGCCGATGACGTATGGCTCATTAATATTAACACCTTGGAACAACTTGGTTACATACAATAAGATCACAAAATTACCAATGCTCGTCACCGAATCGCAGCTAGCTCTGTGGTTAGAGAGGCAGTCTTCATATCTGAAGATCCTTGGTTCGAATCTTGTTGGAGGCAATATTTTTAAAGCTATTTCTAGCATCATTTTTAAAAATTAGATTGGAGATGAGGTTTATTCCATCAAACGAAATTTAGAAAATAAAGTCAGCTAGCGAGATTTCCAAGTCACGGATATTAGTGAGTCTGCTGAATCTACGCCAATATAGACTCAACCTAAAAAGATACTGCAGTTCACAATAGAAAAAAAAAAGAGTTTGAGAAAGAGTTAAATGATATGATACAGTTTTATGTATTACTTATTATGATTATATTATGCCTCCGCCACAAATAGATTGTTTAAATTTGAGAGTCAAAGGTGACGCAATGATGCCAAGTGTTAATTTTTTGCAGTATTTCATACTTTTTTTTTTAGTTGTAAATACATGTGATTTTGAGCAAAATGCCTTAAAATACCTTTTTTTCTGTGGAATCACTTTGTGCACACTTCTATGGAAAAAAGATAAAAATACTTCTTTTCAAGCTAAAATACTTTTTTTTTCAGACGAAAATACTTTTTTTATTCGTAAGAGGTTGGCATCTCTGGTGATGGGTCACTGATGGTACAAGTGCTTGCAATACTAAGGAGCTTTCACAACAGAACGGCAGGCAAAAAGGAAGGTAGTTTCCCTACATACTTGCGATCTGTCTCAGCAGTGTTTTGAAAGTGCTTTCGCTTTACAGAACAGATGTTAGCTAATAGAGTATTCACACACACCAAGTTTGTTCACAACCTGGTAGCTTGTGAAGGTTGCTGGTCATAATAACAATACATACAATTTGCATTATTTCATCTGAATCGGAAATGTATTCATAGAAATACATGAAAGACACAGTTCATCGCTCAGCTTCGGGAAAAAAAAAATGTCATAAATTTTGATACATTATGAAAGTGATCTATTTTCAAACATCTTCTGCCATGTTTGGAGACCGAACGTCAAATCGGTCGAAACCATTCTGAAAGTAAGCGGACGGAGAGAATGTATGTAGTCTCGTGCATGTGCAGACTGATTTTTTGCTCAAAATTACTGTCTTTGCCTACCATCCTGTTGCAAAAGCTCATTACTGTGGGTAACAGTAAAGAAGGATTAGGAAACGTTTAGGAAGTACCACAGCATGGGTTTGGCTGGGGGGGGGGAGGCTAGGGATGGCAGAGGCATACCCATTGACTGCCCAGCAGCCAATCTTCACTTGCTATCATGAATTTTGGTTGCATTATAAACTGAGATTCAAAGCCAAAGTATAGTTTGGGTAGATGGTGCAAAATGAAACTTTCTGCTATTGTGCTATTGTGTATCTTTGACCTATATCATCTATTAAAGAATGTGTTTGGGATTTGCAAGTCCATTACTTCCCTTCATTATCAATACCAAACGGTATAGTACTTACAAATGGTGTGTTACGTCATGAATTTGTTGTTTTATGAGAGAAACTAATAATGATATGTTACCAGAATATTGTTCTTTCCGCGAGTTTAAATTTTGCTCAAATTGCAAATCATGGTTATGTGTATGTTTGCATGACCAGCGGAGCACACTAATTGATTAGACGGCTTAACTCCGCGTGACCTTCGTCTAATGGCTGATCGGTCAATTTTGGAATGGCCCGTGCACATTAACATCACTATAAATTTTGAAGTTTAAATGTCCAGATTTTCACCAAAAGTACGTATTCTACCCAAAGGTTCTATGACAGGTGTTAATTTATACTAATCTTCACATTGTGAACGATTTGAGCTGATTTCGTTCATTTTGCCGTTTTCTGACGTGCAAATTCTGTACTCTTGTCTTTAATGCCATGGAAATTTTTCTTTGCAATGCTTTATCTGCGAGTGATCATTATAATTAGGATCAATTTGTCATATTTTCCTTTATTTTAGGGATGCAAGATTCACCGCACTTCAGCTGAAACTTTGTTACATACGTTCTCGTTATATGATAATCATAATAGGCAGAGGTCTGTGGAAGAATAATTGGGACTAGATAAATGTTCTTGTAATAAACAGGTCCTCATACTAATGTTCTCATAAAAAGGGTTTGACTGTAATTTGTACCAGGGTCTGTTATGGGTGGTCTATCAGGTGTGAGGGTGGGTAGTGATGGATTTGGGGTTAGGTTAGCTGCATGTAGTTTGGGGTAAATTTAAGATTACAGTGCACTCTGTAATCTAAAGAACACCGATACAACAAAATTTCATTATAAAGAAGTAAAATCTCTGGTCCCATATGTTGGATTCCCTTTGTATTCTATTGTTTTTGCAACCCTGAATTTCGTTATAAAGAACAAATTTCATGGGTCCCCGAGGACTTCTTTATAACGAGAGTGCACTGTATTGAAAACTGTGCATTGTGTGAATTATTTTACTTTGTCAGCAACTGCTTTGGGGAAGATGTAATCACATTTTATCTCTATGACCAGGTACAGAACACGAGGTGGTTCTTAGATCTCAACCCGTTTCAATACATGTACATGTATTGTTAAACTGGTTGTTAGTACTGTATTGTACAGTATGTGTAGAATGCTGTAACAAAACTGATAAAATACATGCATTCATGTTTACTAGAATGTTTTCAGTGTCTTATACATGGCCATTTACATTCATATGCGGCATGCACACACAGACATCAGACACACATACACATACCAAAACATGCCAATTGTTTCAAAGATAATACTGTGACTTTGTCGTAGTCGTGTACTTACAGTATATTGGACACGATCATGTTGTAGCCATGGCAATCAATTGTGAATGATTTACTCAATTTTGTATTTAAATTGTAAGTATATACCGTAGTAGTAAGACTATTAATAATACAAGACTTGGCTCATTGTCAAATGTATTATTTAATGTACATACGCATTATGTTTAATTTCAGGGTGTATACTTTTGTACATATTCTTCAAGTATGAGTTTTAGATTAGAATTCAGATACAGCTGTACTGGTACACAATTGTGTACAGTGTGTCCGATTTGTGCCCATTATGCTGTATTAATCTGTACTCTTATAACTTTGATTTTAAGTGTGCACATGTAGTAACTGTAAATGTATACAACTGATGTATAATTAGGGGTTAGGGTGGGGGCATTTTTGTACCAATAAAATGGGCAACAAAAAACGACTTTTGTGTGTTTGTTTCTGTTTATTTGTATGTCCTATTTGGAATGGTTTGTGATTTGTCTAAAACACACACAGACACACACACACACACGTGTAATCACCTTCCACCGAGGACGTACAATTTTTAATGTGACTGTATCTGTGTGTGTGTGCATTTGTAACGGTAATACCGAGGACACACACGGCAATTTTTACCTATTAAATGAGGACGAACTTCTGACA
>JZLH01S0056934.1:7070-21331 GCA_001188425.1 Eucidaris tribuloides | reverse complement strand
ATCCAATCATGCATCCGACGGACGAAAAGCGATCGCAATAGCTCACTTGAGCCTTTGGCTCAGGTGAGCTAAAGACAGGAAAAAGAGAAGAAAAACTGTAGTCTTTTTAGTGCAGAAGACGTATTTAAGGCTGCTCTTAATAATTATTTGAAATTTGCATATCCCCTCTCCTCCAGTTTGGTTTACTTGAGTATATATGGTATCTACACTCATAATCTACAAAGTTTACATGTAACCCAACAGCACAAATGTGATTACTTTCCAATGCATGGAGATTTGGCACTGAGATTTTAAGTCTTTTTTCTTTGAAGTCTGGCACATCTTTTGACACCAAATTGCATACCTCCCACGTTCCACTATGGAGTAACGTTATGAAAGAAAGTCCACAAACTGTACCTTTCCCATTCATTTGTCTATAAATCATACAAATGTTGATAGAACAAGATGACATTTGCAGAATTTCTTTGATTTCTCACAATTATAAAGCAATACAATTATTAAGAATGTGAAAATATATGAAATACCTAAGAAATGAAAAAGAAAAAGGAAATACAGAAGGAATGAGAGAGAGAGAGAGAGAAAAAAAAGCAGTAACAGTACTAAACCTAACACCATCACGTGATACTGTGATGATAATGTGATAAGCTTTGGAGACATAATATTTCCACAAAATACTGATTCAGTGGTGTAAATCAAAGACAAAAGACATGTGGACTTTTAATTCCTGTCAACATCTTCAATTACTAGATCTAAACTTACCCATTGCTGGCGCACTCATAACAGGAGTTGATCTCTGAAATAACTGGCTCTGGTGTGTCATATATTCTGTTTGGACCTGTTACAGAGAGTCACAAAGAATGGTGCAGATGTAGCAATTACTGGCTGCCTTCAGCATTTTGATTAGCAGAGCAGACTTTTCTTTAACAATGATGTCACACTTAAATTTCAATCCAGGTGAGACATGGTGTCAATTTATCATTATTTCTCTGATTGAGCAACTTTTAACTCTTAATGTGCCAGAGGATTTAAACCTCTTTGGACTTTATGTGTATTATTGGTGCAGATCTGCAACTTCGGCATGTTAAGAGTTAAAGGTCTGATACGAAAACTAAGTTTATCTTAGTGGTTAGAAATAGTACAAGATTTCCATGTGGTGCCTAAGGTTTGGGGATTTGAAATTTAGCACATTAAGCACAAAAGTTTACCTTCAGAATCTCAGAATCATACTTCATTACCATCATGAACATTAACTGTTAACCCGTTAGAAGACAGTGTCATTTTACTTTAACATGCATTTCCCATAGACCTCGTGACATTGTGATGAGATATCTTGTTTCCTGTCTTCAATGGATTAATGTGTTGCTAGCACAATTTTGCACCACAAATTGTACCTTTTCAGTAGGTGCCAATGATATAAAAAGTGTGAGAGTAATACAAATTGTTCTTTTATTTTTATATATATACTCGAGGGACAGTCTTCACTAAAACACTCATAAAACAGGTAGGTTTAGACTGAATATTTTTCTACAAATTTGACATCTTATAAAAGATATTTGTGTTAAATGGGGGAAAACATGCACATTTCTACATATAAGTGGATACATGTTGTTTCAAAATATAAAACATGTACTTCATAAAATTCATTATTACTTCAGAAATCTTAATACTATTACATTGTTAGAAAGTGTATACTCTAATATAAAACTTTTGTAATTAACTCATTTCTCCAATATGCATCTGTAAAAAAGTTATAACAGTTTGAAGTTGACACTGCACTCCAAAAGTTGCTCAATGCGGCAACTGTTTAAAAAGGCTTGACACGCATTAAGAGTTCATGAGAATAAACATGAACTACAGAGATGATGAAGGGATTACGAAATGGAAAAAAAAAAAATTAGTAGTAACACAGCGTAGGAAATACACTGGGGCGACGGGCGATTTAGCCCCCGAAATGAACAAAATAGCCCCCTAAAATCACTAAATAGCCCTCAGTTTTCCTCATAGGGTTCAATGTATAACATACTAAAATCACTAAACTGGGCTTAAAAGTAGCCCCAGACACACAGAATACTGGAGAAAAAGTGTGAAATGGTAGCATTGAACAAACGTACCGTATGAACAAGATTTTCACATAACTTCTTGGCCGCCGCCAGCCCCATCCGGTTTCGGATGAGTGACATAGATGTAGAGGTTCTCAAAGCCTCTCGTCGAGACGTCGGCTCGATGAAACCGATCCCCGGCCCGCTCAGATACTACATTGGCTTTCTCCGCTCGGATGTGCGCCAAAAGGAATTCTGGGACAACAAAACCGAAAATGTTTCATGGTAAGAACAGCTTTGCCATACATGTATGTATGTACAAGATCACCAACAGCACTTGTAGACATCACACACCAGCTTAAGCCGCTGTCCCACTACTGCGGGCAGCGTTGCGTGTGACTTGCGGGGAACCATTTTTGCTACCCGCAGGTCCGCCGCAGATGGCCCACCTGACAGTACCTACACGGTATCTCTGCCCGTGTTGCCCGGAGGTGCGCACGATCAAGTCCGATTTACCCCGCAGCCAAGTTTTGAGGCATGTTCAAACTTGTTGCGGGTGACCGGCGGGGATTGCCCGCAAGGGACACACAGAACACGTAAAGAAGGCCGTAGCGGCCGCAAGTCCACAGGCAATTAACCCGTTTAAAGTAGTAGGTTGCCGTGGATCGTTGGCTATGCACCGAAATGCGTGTCATCTGTGGACATTCTACGAGCATTAATACAGGTGTCTTACTGGCAAGGAACGGTGTCGGTACTGCCAACATCCGTGTAGCTGGTCAGTCATACGAGCCAAATTGCGTGCTTTGATTGATTATTACTGCCTTTCTGCGTCTTATTAGTTGAGGGTTACCTCCTTGTGACTTGGGCCACTACAGTAGCAAAAATGGTTCCCCGCAAGTATTACCCAGGATCGCACTCGCAGGCAACTCCACGCCGGTAACGGCAGTTGTGACGCAGGTACGCTCGCAGCGCCCGTATGTCGCCCGTAACTAACACGGATCAGTGCGAAGCTCTCACAGCGCCTGACACGCAAGTCACACGGAATACAACGCATGAAGAAGCTGAAGTAGCGACAGCGTCCAGGAGGTAGGATGCACGCGAGAACTCAGATCAAAATTTTTTCCGCCCGCCGTTAATGTATCCTGCGTGCTGGAAAATTGTTCCCCGCAAGTCATACGCAACGCTTCCCGCAGTAGTGGGAACAGGGCTTTACAACCACTGGACATAAGAACTAGAGGGCAAGCCAACCGTTTCATCATCCTAAGACCCGCACATCATTACTGAGGGAGACATTTTTTCCAGACACTCATCCGTCTGTGAAGCCCCTTGCCCAGAGTACCCATCAACTCACCTTCAGTCGACATCTTCCAAGAGAATATAAAAGATGTCGACTTCCAGCAACTAGCTATTCAATCACGAACCAGACTTTTAAAAATTGTATAGATAAGACTTGAAACTAAACACAACAAAAAAGCACTACCCCCTTTTTCAAAATACCATAAACTTACAAAAAAAACAGTTTGAGCAAAATAATTTAGCAGGGGTGTCAACATCTTCCAAGAGAATATAAAAGATATCGACTTCAGCAACTAGCTATTCAATCACAGACCAGACTTTTAAAAATTGTATAGATAGACTTGAAACTAAACAAAACAAAAAAGTAACTACCCCCTTTTTCAAAATACCATAACTTAAAAAAAAAAAAACAGTTTTGAGCAAAATAATTTAGCAGGGGTGTTTCTGCACTAATTGACGAATTTCTGTGAGAAAATGTGATTGATATGTCAATGCACGCATGAGTGAGCACATATTAAAGGCAAAAAGTCACTTTTCAAAAGTCACAAGGGTCATTTTGGGGGATTTGTGATACAGGATTTTGACAAATTCTGTTTCTGGTGAATGATTTAGCGCTATTTATGTTATCCATCTATCGTTTGACCCCTTACACCTCTATTGACACTTTTGGCATTTTTTGCACTTCAGTGAGCTCAATTTACAAATTGCCATCCTTCCTCAATTTTGAAACTGTAAATCCAATAAGTTTATTGATGAAATTGAAATCGTTTATTTTTCAGCAAATTGTATTTTAACATGTTGTATGAACATAAGAGGTTGTAACCATGTCATGGTTGAGTGAGTACACTCTTTAAATGAAGCAAAAAAAAAAACATTGTTTACCTTAATTTTGGCATAAGAGATGACTTGTGTGACTTTTGAAAAGTGGCCTTTTTGCCTTTAATGCATGCTCACTCATGCATGGCTTGACGAATCAATTACATATTCACACAGACGTTAGTCAATTAGTGTAGAAATACTCCTGCCAAATTGTTTTGCGAAAACTCATTTTGTTAAAAAGTTATGGTACTTTGAAAAAGGGGGTAGTTAATTTTTTGGTTGTGTGTGTATGAATTTTTTTCATGCTAAGACTGACTGTTTTGATAAGTGCAAGTACACTCCACGGAGGTTCTGCACATACCGGAAGAAGAAGAAGAAAGCTGGTAGATGCCAAATTTGAACCCTTCCAGTACAATACCTGTTGATCAAAACTTACATGTACGAGGTCAAAAACCCACACCAGTGCAATTGGACAATTGTCAAGTAATCTGTGCTACGGTTGGACTCTACCAAATTCAAAATTAGTGGGTGAAAGGTACATCCAGTGTCTGAAACCTAGACTACTGTTACAAATACAACTGGAGCAACAACTCTATTGCAAATGATTTATCGTTTTTATTTCAAAAACTTTACAACATATGAATCCCACACTTTGAACACTGCTAAGTATCTATCTTTTGTTGGATCAAGTCTTAGCAAGAATGGATGAGTTTGCAAATTATGTACTCAGTCTTTGAGAGAACTTACCCCTGGACCTTGTACTCTGTCTCGGATATTAAACGATGGATCAGCATGCTCTAGTCCAATGAATACCTTGTCCTGTATGTAATGCTGTCATATAATCAAGAAAAATTGCATGTTAAGAGTAATAACAACAGACATTGATATGGAAAAGATACTGAAAGATGATTTTTATCTACTTGTAATTGTTTTACCATATTGCAACATGGAAAACAATGTATAACTGATGGAAGTACAATCAGGGGTGTCATGCTTGTAGTTGGCAAATTCACGCACCCAGTTGGCTTTTTCATTTGGCAATTGGTAAATTGTAAAAGCTTGTTGGATGCTGTTTGGCAGGGGAAGAGCTTTTTGGCAGGGAAATATGTTTTTCATCATCGTCGGCCCCCTGCTTGCTGTTTGGCAGGGGAAATATTTTTTGGCAGACAAAAATATGTTTTGCCCTCGTTGACCTTCTGTTCCCTGCTTGTTGGATGCTGTTTGGCTGGAAAAAATTTATATTTATTAATAAAATTTCTGTTATGCTATTGGCCAATGAATTTTAGTCCCTATTTGCTACATTGTCAAACTGTAAATTATTTCCCTATCCTCTTGTGTATTTGCCTTCAACATTGTTCCCCCCCCCCAAAAAAAAATAATATCAGTATGTTAATTTCAAAATAGTGATTTTTCTCTGGCATTATTTTTCTGTGATTTTTCTTTGACGAAATTTCCTCATCTGCCGTATTTGTTATCCAGTAAGGTGCTATTGATTTGATGGCAATATGAATGATCACAACTTCCCAAAGACCCCTTCTCCAGAGAAAAATGCTACCGGAAGACAACTTCCCCAGAGGACAACTCGCCCAGAGGAAACCTCCGCCAGAGGACAACTCCCCCCGGAGGACTGCTCCCGGAAGACAACTCAGATTTTATCAACTGGAAGCATTGTTAAACTCCACTGGAGGATTTGTCTCACATGGAAGCTGTCCTGGGTGGGGGGGGGGAGAGTTGTCTTTGGGGGTAGTGGTCCTCCGGGGGAGCTGTCTTCTGGGGCAGATGTCCTCCAGGGGAGTTGTCAAGATGAATGAACACAACTCCCCGAGGATGGCTTCTCCAGAGGACAACCCGACTGTAAGACAACTTCCCTGGAGGACTGCTCCCCGAAGACAACTCAGATTTTATAACCTGGAAGCACTGTTAACCTGGAAGCACTGTTAAACTCTGTTGGTGGGTTTGTCCCCTGTGGGAGCCGTCCTTGGGGGAGTTGTCTTTGGGGTTAATGGTCCTCCGGGGCAAAAGTCCTCCAGGGGAGTTGTCAGGTGGGAGTCATCCGTGGGAGAGCCATCCTCCAGGGGAGTTGTCTTCCATGGGAAGTATCCTATGGGGGAGTTGTCCTGTGGGGAGTTGTCCTGTGGGGAGTTGCCCTCAGGGGGAAGGCATCCTATGGGGGAGTTGTCCTATGGGAGGGGGGAGTTGTCTTCTTGGGGAAGCATCCTATGGGGGAGTTGTCCTAAGGGAAAGTTGTCCCCGGGGGAGTTGTCTTCTGGGGGAGTTGTCTTCCGGGGGAACCATCCTACAGGGAAGTTATCCTACATGGGAGTTGTCCTATGGGGGAGTTGTCCTCTGGAGGAGTGGTCTTCAGGGAGAGCTGTACATCTGGGTAGTTGAAAGGTGGGAGTTGTTTGCAGTGAGAAATCCAAGAACTGATTCGCTAATTCTTACCCCTGATGTCGGTGCCGGTGGCAGTGGAAGCTGGATAGGCGGTGGCGGGGGGTTGACCACTGGTGCGGGTCCCAGGATGGATCCGGTCGGCAGAACCGCAGCTCCCCCTCCCCCAGCAGGTGGTGGTGCAGCCAGACCGATCTCTGGTCCCGTGGGTTTCGTGACGGTGGCCCCCGCAGCGGTAACGGGGGCACTAAACCTCGAACGGGTTCTGTCTCGGCCAGGTTTGCCCTGCACACTGTCACTGATAAACTTGCTGATGTGTTCTACCGCTTCTGCAAGTAAACATTGGAACATAAATGATTTCACTGAATTTTCGTCAGTAAAGATGTGATGTTGCTTCGGTTTGATAATGAAAATTTTATCTAAATATCAATTTTTCACTTTTACACTGCTTTCAATAATATCCTCTATTGCTGCTCCCAATAGATGAATTTTCTAGACAAATACACAAACATACTTCATAAATTTTGGTATATATGGTGATTTTCTATGAATTTTATAAAATACATATGCCTCTCTTAGGAAAGTTTGGTTCATTTAATTTTGAAAGAATTGAGGTGCAGAGTCCTAGTTATTGCTAGTCCTACAAATATGTTGGAATGTTAGTTTGGCTAGAATGTTTTGGTGAAGGTATTTAATTATAAACTCTCAGTGAATGATCTAATTTCATTTGTTTAGGGGGGGGGGTATGGGGGACACAGGTAAATACTAAGTGCTTAATATTTGAACCAACACACAAATGAGGCCACAAAGCTAACTTTTGGGGGATGGAGGGGGGCATATTTTTAGCTACAGGCTATGTCACAATCTCAGTTTTCGTTATGTTATTTATTAATGAATTAATAGTATATTAATCAAAATCAGTATTAAAAGTTTGCACATCATTTACACCAAACATTTTGTTTTTTTTTGTAAACATATTAATAGTCTCTCATGCTACATGTACCAGACAAAAAGACTGATAACAATCTGTCAGCAAGTACACACATTCCACTTTGGTCAAACATAACATTGTTATTAGGGCCGTCGTCAAATAGAAATTTCTCTTCCGACATGTCACCTCAAATATTTAGCCGACAGACACAGCTGTCGACACAACAATGGTCTGATTAATTGGGACATTCATAATGCAGTCTTACACCAACCGTACCTATTCACATTTAAATACACCTGTATTGTGGCTACATACTACAGGGGATAATCAGCCTGCCAGGGGGCCCCAGTGATGACTGACATCGGCTATTGAAAGCAGGCAGTGGAATTGAACTTGGGCTTGACCACATCGTCAAATCCGGGAACCAAGATTCTTATGGTGTAGATTACACTCAGAACAATGGTTCTCAGTTTCTATAACCTTCTGCAAGTGTGAGAAAGAAAAAATGCTTGCTTTGAGAAGTGACTGGCTGCGGAGATGACATTGTAGGTCTGATTTATTACTTTGATACCCTGTGTGTTATTGTCGGTAAGATAAAATCTCTATCGATATATCGTCTTTCAGTCAAAATACTGTTATCTCGACAAGCTTTCCAACAGAAGGCCTGTCGACGATGCCACTTATTGTTATACTTACTATCTACACTTTCTTTCGTTGGTCCTTGAACACACAAGTATAGTGGTCTTTCCCTGTGGCCAAGAAAAATCAATGAACAATTATAAAACAATAGAATTATCCAAGTCACTCTCAGAAAACTTTCTTGTGACATTTGTCAAGGAACCAGATTATTTGTTTTATCAGTAATTGATAGACCAGATTTGTAAGAAGAAGCTGGGTGAAATTCAAAGCCAACTGACAAGCCCTGATTTAAAAGTCAAGAAAGGTTATGGCAGTTTAGCAGATCTACCCTATTTCTCTCATAGCTACTTAAAGATTGTGCCAGGGATTTGCAAGTCCATTACTTCTCTTCATTAAGTTCATTATCAATACCAAACGGTAGTTTAGTACTTACAAATCATGTGTTGAAAGTTTGAGATCCATACGTCATGAATTTGTTGTTTTATAAGAAAAACTAATAATGACATGTTACCAGAATGCCGTTCTTTCTGTGAGTTTAAATTTTGCTCGACTTGCGAATCGCGGTTATGTGTACTGTCACAAGACCAGTGACGCGCACTGATTGGTTAAACGGCTAACCTCCGCACGACATTCGGCTAACGGCTGATCGGACAATTTTGGAACGGCACGTGCACATTTTCACCAAAGCTCAATATCTTACCCCAAGTCTCTATGAGAGGTGTTTATTTATATCAATCTTCACATTGGATATGATTTCAGCTGATTTCATTCATTCAGATGTTTTTTGAAGTGCAAATGAATAACCCAATCTTTAATCCGTTGAAGACAATCTTATTTAGCTTTAGCGAGCATTTCCCATAGACCTCGAGATGAGATATCTTGTGTCTATGTTTTCAACAGATTAAAGTCAGAGTAGGGCTTTTCATCAATCTTTTATATTAACATTGTATTGTATTAACAAACCATAAACCTAGTGAAAACTGTTTCAAAAGATATATGACATAAATGGTACCCTGGGGTACCAAATAGAAATCTGCCATTTTGTTGAACGATTATTAATTTTTTTAACACTGTGCCCTGCGTTACAAAACTGTGTCAAAGTTATGTTTGAAGTGCGAACATAACAACTTTAGCTTCATTTTCATCCCACTTTTCGTAAGTTCATGTCTTTCTTCTATGTGCTTGCACAGCCTCTGCATCATAACCACTGATCTCAGTGATCATAACCAAAGAAAATACATTTTTGGACACAAGAGGGTGCTACACAACGTGGTACACAGGGGTACAAGGGTAGCGCATGGTGCATCATATAGTGATTTTGCATGATTAGTTGGCAGATCTGACATGTCACTACATACATTTCCAATGGCATAATGTTATGGTGACCCCCCCCCTCAAAAAAAAATATATATATGGAGGTCTACTCACAGAGAATGCCCATTTTGTACTGATTTTTGGCACTTTCATCAAATTGCACCTTTTTTCTCGATCTTTCATTGATCTCATCATCTGATTTTTCTGCTTTTTCTCAAAACATTCTGTTATCCGATTTGAAATTTTGCTTTACATGAGTAATACCCAAAGTGGTTTATCATGTACAAGCAAAACACAAAGATTAACTCCGTATTTGCCTCTTTTTAAAAAAAATTTGAACTTTAAATTCAATTCAGGTGTTTGACGCATAGTTTTTGCACAACAGGCACACTTCTTTCCTTTATAGAAGGTAAAATGACTTGCTGGTCCCATGAAAAGGGTATTGTATTGAGTAAGTAAATTAAGACGGATTAGTAAATCGATACTCATTGTCTTCAGTGCATTTATTAATCTGTGCAAATTGGCGAACAAAGCACCCAAAGGTTAAAGGGAAGTCCACTCTGACGTCAAGTTGATTTTAATACTAGAAATATCACTGAAGGTGATTAATACCCCCGCCCCATCACATACCTGACTCGTCATAATATGCTGTTACCATGGCAACGCAGTTTCCAACATATGTAAAAAGTATACCTTGCACATCTTCACTTAAGACCAATGTGTGACCCAAATTTTATGATGACTGGTCAAAAACAGAGGAAGCAGTCTGATCCGCAAGAGTTTTACCTGATTTATTACTATAAATATGCTGTTACCATGGCAACGCAGTTTCTGACACATTCATAAAATGTGTCTTGCACATCTTCACATTAAGACCAATGTGTATGAAAAATCTTATGAGCATTGGTCAAAAACTGACGAAGTAGTTCGATCCACAAGATTTTTACCTGATTTTTGGCCATAAATAAGCTGTTACCATGGCAATGCAGTTTCTGACATATGCAAAAAAAGTATGTCTTGTACATCTTCACCTCAAGACCAATGCGTGACCCAATTTTCACCAGGATTGATCAAAAGCTGAGGAAATAGTTCGATCTGCAAGATTTTTACCTGATTTATTACCATAAACATACCGTTACCATGGCAACACAGTTTTCAACACATGTAAAAAGTATGTCTTGCACATCTTCACTTCAAGACCAATGTGTGACCCAATTTTCATGAGGATTGGTAAAAAACTGACGAAGTAGTTCGATCCACAAGAATTTTACCTGATTACCATAAATATGCCGTTACCATGGCAACGCAGTTTCCGACACATGCCAAAAATGTGTCTTGCACATCTTTACTTCAAGACCAATGTGTGACCCATTTTTCGTGAGGATTGGTCAAAAACTGAGGAAGAAGATTGATCCGAAAGGTTTTTACCTGATTTATTACCATAAATATGCCGTTACCATGGCAATGCAGTTTCCGACACATGCAAAAAGTATGTCTTGCACATCTTCACCTCAAGACCAATGTGTGACCTAATTTTCACGAGGATTGGTAAAAAACTGAGGAAGATGTTCGATCCGCAAGATTTTTACCTGATTTTTGCTATAATTTGCCGTTACCATGGCAATGCAGTTTCTGACACATGCGAAAAATGTGTCTTGCAGATCTTTACCTCAACACCAATGTGTGACCCAATTTTCGTGAGGATTGGTTTTAAACTGAAAAAGTAGTTCGATCTGCAAATTTGCAAAGGACCGACCGACCGCCCGCCCGCCCGACCGTACGCTAATTCCTATATACCCCCTTCAAACTTCATTTGGCGGGGTTATAAAAACCAGAAAAATGAGAGACACCTATTGATGAAGATTTGGCGAAAATCCATCAAAGAATAACAGAGTTATGCATTTTTTAAGTTTTAAATTTGTGACATCACATGTGAGCAGCTCCCCCATATGTCAGGTAATATAAATTCCATAAAGTGTTATTTTATCAGAAAATTGAAAATAATTTTACCTGTGCTTTCAATATATAAATCAGAAACATCATTTTATACATGTTTCTGTGAAAAAAAAATGTTGAATTATCATGAACCATTAAAAAATGGCAATTTATTGAATTTATATTACATGACATATAGGGAGCTACTCGCATATGGCGTGTCAAAATTAAAACTTTGTAACCATAAGGTTTGTATTCTTTGGTGGAATTTTGCCAAACTTTCATTAATATGTTTCCCTCATTTTTCTGCTTTTATTAGAACCAACTTGACATCAGGGTAAACTTTCCCTTTAATACAATATTACGGATACAAACTCAATCTAGTCTGCTGGCTTACCCCATATTATTTGTTGCTCTGTCTGCGTATGACATATAGCGTCCTCTGGTTGAAATGGCAGCGCCTGTCAGTCGACTTATCTGTATGAAGCACAGTGAGGAAAGAGGTGATTAACTCTTAACATGCAGATAATTTAAACTTCTATGGCTTTTATGTGTATTATTTGGTGCAGATCTGCAGCTTTGGCATGTTAAGAGTTGAAAGACTGAACTCTCCAGATCCTAAAAATTGTGAATGAATGAGCGAGGGCTGGAGTCTCAAATCAACCACATAAATATGCAATGAGTCCAAAACCAAGTTATTCTAATCATGTATCATACTTAGGAATGTCTTTTTTGTCTTTGTTTGTGTAATATTTGTATCTAATTTCCATTAACAACTTGTTTGTTATGTTAAGCAAGTTTATTTAATCTGCCTTTTACCAAAACAAATGAACCAAAAAAAAAAATATATATATATATAAAACAACACACTGTACACATGGCTCTTAAAGGGCAGTGACATGATTGGGAGAAAACAAGAAATGCCTCTTGAACCAAACTGGTTGCAAAATATATCAATGGATACACCAGCTGGATTGTATATCCTGGCTGGAAGATTTATCTTGAATTGGTTTACTTAAGCCGAATCAAGCGTTACCATAGTTTATCTCGTGCCCCGATAAAAATACCTCCCATAGAACCCTACACAACAGATTTGTCTGTCACAAGGCATACATATGGAATTTATTTTAGAACGAGTCCACGTTTGACTACCAAATTTTCAGTGGTATCCTTGCACAGTTTACTTGATTCCAGAATAGTTTCACCCCAAGTTGAGGACTACCCCCAATCATGTCATTTACATTTAAGTCTTTTGGACAGTGTTTAGCACATATTTTGTACAAGACACAAGCAGCTGCGACCTAAACCTATGAGTCAAACTCGGAATAGTTAGTGAGCGGTGGCCTCAACAACCCAAATGACCTTGACCTCAGTCATGATTACACTTGCTGGGACAAATATTTTTAGATGAATTATATTGGTGCATGAGTATTTCTAGTATAGTTTAGGTAATGGAAGTCAATGCAAATTAAATTGTGGCTTGTTTCTTGCAGCAAATACTAACTGGATATTTTTGTTTAATTTTTGTCTTTATGTACATGCAGATTGCTAGTTTCGGATAAAGTGTATGATTGATTTGGTTTTCCAACAGTATTGGAAGGAAGTGTTTAAAATTAAACATACAACAATATAAAACATAGGAAAAGGCCACATTTTCCTATGTATTGTACATGTCAACAAAACATCTAACTTTATTGCAGGTATTGGGAGTTGTCATGGCTTAGTAGATAAGACAATGGTTTCTCGAGTGAGACTTGTGTATAACTTGTGAGACTAAATGTCTCGTTGTTTATGTTTAAATTTCACAAAGGGATTTTACCCTCGTTATTTAGCACAATGTTTAAAACAAATTCTTCTTTTTATTCTTATTCAACTCATGGAGGAAACAAATTCTGTTTACCATTATCTCACACAACAATAAGAACCCATTCTATCCGAGTTACAGGTGCTTATGAATGGAACTCCATTGACAGTAACCTAAAATCCAGTTCAATAATAACACGATTTAAGTCTTTGTATAAAAAATCTGTTATTCAAAAGATGTCTACCATGACTGAATAGAACTCTTCCTCTGGTGTGATAGTATGTTGTGTGTTGGTGTTGTGTGAGTGGGTGTGTCTGTATGACCATGTCTTGTTTGTGTTAGTGCGAATGTGTAATACATGTGATGCTTTCATACTGCTATACACATGTGCCTTCATTATGATTTTCTCTTGATATGTATATTTATGTTTACTTCTTTTTGTTACGTCTTATTGGTAAAAGGGTCTTCTTTAACAAACACATGTTGTTTTCTTGTAATGGCCCTGGCAACCTACTAGTCACCTGTATTTTATCATTGTCATTGGTTTTTGAATTTGATTTGCCAATAAATGAAAAAATGAAATGAAATGAAAATCCCTTCACCAGGTTTAATGTAAGACACTTCATCCCCGATACCTCTCTCCACTCAGGAGTACTAATGGGTACCTGAGAGAACAAGAAATCCCATTGGATGCAAATTGGCTAATCAGGCTCTCCGTGTAAGTGTCACGCGAGTCACGCATGCTGTATATGTCACACAAGTCACAAGCCAGGATATATATCAAAGACGGAGAAAATAGTGAAGCTGATTGCTTTACCTGATCACGTAAAGTAATCGTCTATACCACGGCTTGTGACTTGTGACATACAGCATGCGTGACTCGCCCGACACTTACACAGAATGGCTGTTGAGCGTCCTAGTGGCAGCCCGCTAGGAATACTCCCCAAGGTGTGGAGGTGGTGCATACATGATGTGAAAGTGTGATATGGTCCCATAATCAGGGAGAATAAAGTCAGGAGAGAGTGCCTTAAAGCACAAGTTTAGTTCTGGCGATTTTGTTTTATTTGAAAGCTTTATGCCTAATGGTCATATC
>JZLH01S0056931.1:6085-16465 GCA_001188425.1 Eucidaris tribuloides | reverse complement strand
ACACACACACACACACACACACACACACACACACACACAACACGACACACACACACACACACACACACACACACACACACACACACACACACACACACACACACACACACACACACACACACACACACACACACACACACACACACACACACACACACACACACACACACACACAATATTAGAATACAGAACAATAAAAGTAATAAAGGCAGTGAATGCCTGATAACATTTTATAAAACAAAATATTAAACCTAACTTATTAATAAATTTTACGCAAAGGGCAATTACAAGATTGGGAGAAGTCAAAAATGACCGATGGACCAAGTGAGTTGAAACATACTATTTATGTGAAAGCCCACTTCAGCTCCTATGAGTTTTTTTAGGCCCCACTGTCGCTCATATAATTTGTTTTACTCCCCCTCCAGAATCGTAATGCGAACAAAAAATGTTTTAACATAACGAAAGCAAACAGAACTATTCACATCAACCATATAGGCGTACGCAGGATTTTTTTCAAGGGGGTGTTCATCCGCGGTCAAATCCTTTGGCTAACCTTTTTTTCCGGTCGCACCCACCGCCGAAAAAAAAACTCACTCAGCGGGGGTGGGGTAGGGGGGGGGTGGTAGCAAGGAAAAAAAAATCGTTCCAAATCCCAGGTCCGAATTTTTTTCCAGTCACGGCTGCCGTCGAAAACTCGCTCAGCGGAAAAGGGAGGGGAGGGGGGGGGAGGGGGGGGGTAGCGACGACAAATTTTCAAACTAAAATAAAATTGCACGGTTAAATTTTCCCGCCATCTAAAGAAAAATCACCCTTTATTATGTGTTCCAGTGATTTAAAACATCCCCTTTTCGACAAAAATGGAGGTATTTTTCGGAAAAGGGGTGTTTTGGGGGTGTTAACACCCCCTTTTGTAAAAGGAAGATGTTTGAACACCCCAAACACCCCCACCCCTGCCTATGCCTATGACATCAACAAGAAAATGGTAAACGTAAAATCCCGTATTATATTGGTTAGGACCCGGCATTCTCATCGCGCGCTGAAACCCGTTTCGATTCCCGGTGTGGGAACATTACTGTATTTCTTTTTTTTTTTGGGGGGGGGGGTGCGTGTAACATTTAATTTTTGATGAATTTTTGTGAAACAACATTAAACCTCATTTATTACAAATTTTGATATGGCGGTTGGGGGATTCTTAATTTGGCAACTGTCCCATTTTCTGTGCTGAATACATGGACATTGCTTTTGCTTTATACGGTAGATTTCACTAAAGGTCATTTTTTTCTGTGATCTCGCATATCATATCTATTGAACACTTACCCTAATTATTTTCAAAATACAAAATTGTATTTAAATTAGTTTTTGTAAGTGTGGGCTTTCAAAGTTTTCACTGATACTGAGTTGAGGAAATCAAAAAATACTGATGTTTTTATTGTTACAAATTCTACTAACAAATTGTAATCAATGTTATGTTCGCTTTTAAACTGGTAGTTATTGCAGACTTTTTACAAGTAGAGCCCGTTTTTGTAAGGTCAAAGCAAAAATTGTTTAAGATGCTGTTTAAGTTTTGAATAATAAAAATGGTTTCACTCTAAAATTCTTAGACAAAATGATTCCAACAGTCTGATATAATGTTATTGTAATGCAGTTATGAAATTAAATAAGATATGTTCATAAAACATTCATGTAAATCTTCAGAAAAGACTTTTAGTTAAACCTCCCACTACCAAGCACTGGCACCAACATGCCAATAACAACACAAAAACTTGCACGTGGGACTGTAGGAGTTAACAACCAAATTTATGAGGTTGTGATGCAGCTGTAACTGAACTCAAGTGAGGCAGTATTCCAAGCATACGAGTGAAAAACACAACATTATCACGTTAAAATGTGCTCTTTTCTGTCAGATGAAAGGCATTTTTCTATAAAAGTTAATACCCCCAACCACCCCACCCCCTTTATTTTTTCTCCACGATCGTGATATGACAATTGAACACAAATGGTCCCATGTACGGTAGCCAGGTGGCCCAAAGAATACGGTCAAAACATAAAAGCAAACATTTTGACATGCACTTGTCGACGACTTTTCCCCTCCCTCTTGTTTAACCCCAGAATGACACGTTTTGCAGACAGACGTATTTGCACATCACATTTGACTTTTTGACTTCTTTTTTTTCTTCCTGGCGGTGTTTTATTATACACACGTAACCCTCTTTCAGAAATGCATCAGTTCAGGTTTGTAGTACACACACACACACACACATGCGTTGAAGAACGTCTAGAGAAAACGCAAGCATGTTGCTTTGGGTATACTTTCAGTTTGCAAGGCAGTTAAAGATCGTTCTTCTTTGTCTGAACGGAAAGGGTTCAAACACATCAATATTGCAGCTGACCCTGTACTCCACCGAGTACTGAACAATTTGTTGTCACGAAGATGAAACGAAGAAGGAAGAGAAGAAGCAGGAGAAGGAGACGGAGGAGGAGGAGAAGAAGAAGGAGAAGGAGACGGAGGAGGAGGAGAAGAAGAAGAAGAAGAAGATAGGAAAGAAGGAAGAAGAAGAAGAAGAAGAAGAAGAAGGAGAAGGAGAAGGAGAAGAAGAAGAAGAAATAATGAAGGAGAACAAGAAGAAGAAAAAGGAAGAAGAAACAGAAAAGAAGGAAAAGGGAGTAGAAGAGAAGGAGGAGGAGAAGGAGAAGAGGAACTGAGGAAGAAGAGTCAAGTTGTGTGTTATTATTATTATTATTATTATTAGTAGTAGTAGTAGTAGTAGTAGTAGTAGTAGTAGTAGTAGTAGTAGTAGTATTGTTATTATTACTGTTGTCACTTTTATCTTCATGATTATTTGCCGTTGTTGAACAGAAAGAAGGAGGAGAAAGAAGAAGAGGTAGGTTGTTTGGTAAACAACAGGCGATAAAAACTAGTCCGAAATTATAGGCAGCTATATATTCATCAAATATTAGTTAAGGTCACGGCAAACATGTGCAGGCAAGAAAATAACGGCTGGAATATTTTGTCACACATCCAACGCTGCTTATAATTACTTATTGCATTTTCTTTTAAACCTTCGTTCCTTTTAAATTGTTTGTTTCAAAGTGGGCGTTGTATCGTTTTGCATGACTGTGATCTTTAAATGATGTGAAATGATGAAACAAAAAATACACTTAACTCCAATATAAGTATTACGACTCTTCATCTCCAAGTCAATTTAAAATATTTATTTCTGGTTCATTATTTGACTGTTTAAGCAATTCAATTCAATTCAACTTTATTTCCATATTAAAAAGAACATAAAAAAAGAACATTGACGTACATATAAAGGATAAAACGAAAGATATAAACAAGTATAAAATAAAAAGGTTTACACACATAAAACGTATGAGATAATGTGGAGGAAGTCAACAGGAATTCACAAAAAAATGACTTATAAACATTAACCCCCTTAACAAAACAATAATACGTTAAAACATTTAAAGAGGGAGCAGAAACAATACAAAAACAGATACAAAATACATGCGACAAGGTAACAAATGTCTAACTGTTCATTACAATGTCAACACATTAAATGTTAAATTATAAGTGTTGAAGTGATTATTCAATGTTTTTTATCAGATATTTTTTTAAAGTTTCGTTTGAAGCAAGGAAGGGAATTACAATTTTTAAGATCAGTTGGTAGTGCATTCCACGTGGTCCATCAAAGTTTAAATTTGTCTGGGCTATGGAGGTTCGTACTTTTGGTAAATGGCAATCATTAGCTCTGCAGGTTAAATATGAATGATATGTTGAATTTGTAGAGAAATTTGATTTAAGAAATGATGGTAATAAATTATTGTGACACATATACATAAAAATACCTACTTGCAGTTTATTAATGCCATGAATCAATAGATAAAATATTTAATCTGGCAAACAAGGGAGATGAATGGAGTTATACGCAGAGTGGGTTATTAAGTGGATAGCTTTCTTTTGTAATTTATATATTCTATCGGAAAACGCTTTTGCACTATTGGCCCAATTAATATTACAGTATGTAATGTGTGGTAAAAATAATATATTATATAAAGTCAACAGAATTTTTTTCAGGTTATATATTTTGTAATCTATAAATTATCCCTACAACTTTAGCTAACTTATTGCAAATTTCTGATGTATGATATTTCCAGGACAAGGATTCATCAATGTATATGCCGAGAAATTTATTTTGAGGAGAATGTTTAATTTCATAATTATTTATTTCAAGTTTTACATCTTCTAGAGAGTATTTTGTGTAGCTGAATATCATAAAACTAGTTTTTGACAAATTGATTACTAACTTATTGACGGTTAACCAAGTATGAACATTCTTCAGTTCATTATTTAAAGTATTAAAAATATGTGGGACATTTTCTTGGGAATAAAATACACTTGTATCATCAGCAAATTGAGTAAATTGTAATAAAGGTGACGACTGGCGGATGTCATTAACATAAAGAAGGAAAAGGAGAGAGCCTAGGGAAATGACATAAGCTTTAACCCTTAAAAGCCCACATTGTTCTTCACCACTTCCACAGTTTTGGGCGAAATTTGATCAAACTTGATGACTTTTCCTAAAAATTTATGGTAAACATTTTGGTATATAGTGTAGGGTCACCCATGGAATCGTGTTGCCATGGCAACCACATTTTGAATGTCATGTGCGTCATTTTTGGATATTTTATTATTTTTTTCTACGACACTGTCACGTGTTTTTTTTAATATATTTTGGCTCATGCATTACATGAAACTTATGTTTCATCTATCTAAGGACACATTCAATAAATTTCTTTTGTTTTTCTTTATTTTTAAAAGGAAAAATAGCGCCAAAACAATGAAATCAATGAAAAATATTGAAAACTCATGTTTTCTTGTTATTTCTCTTAATTTCCTATTTCTAATTATTATATTAAACAATACTTGATGTATCAAAGTGTAATTCTATCAAAAAGCGTGTACACAGAATGATAAAAATTGTATTTATCCATGTTATTTTAACCCTTGGGTTCAACCAACAGTGCATAGTAATAAGTGCATATACGCATTACATTATCACTGCATGTATTCTAAAACGAAATATGCACCCTAAACGGTCAAAGTTTACTCAAAATACATATTTTTTATCTCTAAATATGTAATCTTATTTAATTATTAAAAAATTATAACTTGTCAATGTATTAATGGGACATTAAAGACAAAAACTTAGAAATATCCAACGAAATCCCTTTTTTCTATGTATTTTATTATATTATGGTTAATAGCGCCCCCATGTGGTGACCTTGAGAAATTTTGATTAATGCGTTTTCTCGAGTATGAGTTGTTTTACATTGTGTGCCAAATTTCAGAGTGATTGGTCAAAAAGTAAAGATTTGAGAGAGGGGGGGCACAATGTGCCCCCTCCCCTTGGGCCACGGAGAGCCAAAAATAGCTTGGGCTTTTAGGGTTAATCATATTGATTAAAGATTGATATGAAGTGATAGCATAACAATTGAAGGGGTCGGTGGAATATAGTGCTAACCCTTGCTTTTGTGAAAAATGAGTTACACACGTTTTCATGATCCTTATCCACCACTCTACCCTGCGTAAAAATATAATATTTTAATTCGACCGACAAGATGGTCAATAAAGATGGACACCCTTTTCCCCCGATAAAAGGGTATTAACTTTCAGCAACAATATAGTGCTAAGAAACAATTTTCAAGATGGCGTCCCACATGCATTTAACCAGCACCCAATCTGAAGAAGACACAACTGAGGAGAGTGAGTGAAACAACATTATCTTCAAAAGGAAGTAGCGATTCGGATTCTTCTTATAACCATAATTAATTTTATCAAATATCTCTGAAAGTGAATATGGGATAAATATTTTGAGTTTTAAATCATTTTGTCGGTCATTTGTAAATATCTTTGTGCTTTGTGGGTTAGCACTATATTAATCCTAGATTTACATAGCGACAAGTTTTTTGGCAATTTCTACAATTTCGGTATGAAATACAGGTAAGCTGGTAAAACATGAAGATTCGTCAGATTTGTAAATATTTACTTCAGTCATCATATATAATAAGTCTGATTATTGCAAATTTTAAAGCCATTTTCACCTTTTTTACCTGTAGGTTAGCACTATTCTAAAAAGTAAAAAAATATATTTTTGAGTGCAAATTTATAGTTTAGACGCATCCCAAGAATCCACCTCATTCGATAAAGTAGCAGTTGTGTGAGTAAAACTTAAATTTGATGAATAACAAAATTTCCTATGGGATTTTGTATGCATTAATTTCAGGAGAAATATAGTGCTAACTGATTTTATGTCAGAAATGTAATAAAATTTACAACTTTATCTTTTTGTTCGTTCTCTTTATTCACAAAATGTGTTTACTCTTTCATTTGACTAAATTTCAAGACACCTGACCAAAGACAAGGGCGTAGGCTGGTTTGGGCGACGGGGGGGGGGGGTGCACATCTTAGGGAGGTGGAACTAAAGTTGAGTAAATCAGGCGTTGAGAGCAGAAAAAGTGGTGCAAATTTCGTTTTGCTTGCCAGGGGCGGAACTCCTATGGCTCTGCGCCTACGCCTTTGAAAGACTGTGATTTATGGATTTTTTCAAACTTTAAAAATCGATTATCTCAAAATGATACTTTGGTGGGTTAGCTTTACATTCTGCCGACCTCCTTAATTCATCAAAGGCAGCTCACATTGTAGTCACTTAATATTTTCAATGTTTCCTCAAAATCCAAGCTTAACGTTTTCGGGGACCTTTAATTTCCATCTGACATATTAGTTTTTGTTTGATTTTATTCTTGAAAATAACCATTAAGTACGAAGTATGCTTACAAACTATTTATTTTCCAACTGGTATATGTCTCATTTGCATACATTGTTTTCTTGATGATGCTTATGTTGTATGTTGATTTATAATTATCTTTTTTTTATTCATGTAGTTATAAAAAATAAAAATAAATAAATGAAATTCAAAATGTGTTTGTGTTTTCTGTCATTGTTGGTTCATGTAACGTATTTTTCTTGGTTTCTCTAACCTAATATCGATTTTATTGTCGTGGAATCGTCGTTTACACGACTGGCAAATCTGGGGATATAAAACAAAACAGTTAAGAATAGGGGAAATACAAACTAAACAAACCTTAAGATTACATAAGATTACATAAAATTTAAGATAAAAGATAAAGCCCTGAAACCTATTCTTTAATAAAAGGCAATCTATGTCATTGCTATCATACATGATAAAGACATTTATGCGGTGACTGTAATTTCTCTCATCAGTACTAAAAAAAAAATGAAATAAAAAAAAATACTTGGCCGCATTGCATTTGTATCTGTAAGGGCAAGGGCTAATACTAGTGAGCACACAGATTCAACTAAGGCACGCGACACTAATCTACGTCACTTATTGTGAACAAAGAAAAATATTTAATAACGATCAGTGTCATTGAATGATTTCTTTTGGCTTTGTTTTTAAGACATCAAAAGCATGTCCTATATTACGCGATCTTTACGTGAGTCAACGCAGCAATAGAAAGTAGGGCTGACCTTCGCTTGTCGCGTGCGGGCGTGCGCCGGGTTTTAATAGCGGGGCAGGCATCCGTGCACTAATTACAAGACCCATTATCTTTTGCGGAGACGGCGATGTACTCCTAACGATATTATTTCTGATTTAGGCCTTATTAAAAAAATAAGTAGGTCATATGTCGACTCCGACGGAAATTCTTACGGCCCTTTCGTCTCTGGTAGGATCTGGTATTACAAAGGCGAAATATCGATTCGTTATTGCACGCAGCGGCTCGTGAAATCAGCTCCCATCAAATCTCCTAGTCGTATAACGTCACGATATTTATAGACCCACAGCCGAAAAGTCAGACAATGCGACCTCATATATGACGTCATCATTTTCCAGATCTGGGTAGGTTTTGACAATATAACAGGCAAATGAAGCAGTTGATCATACAGTGCGTTAAAAATCTTTCTCTCAGCACTCCTGAAAAGGATTTAGTCAAAATAACCAATATAATATTGTACAAAAATTATTATATTTAGCAAAGGAAATACGTGCTTTATTTATTTACTCATCTATCTAGTCAATTAATTAATTAATTTATTTATTTATTTGTTTATTAATTAATTAATTTATTAATTAATTTATTTATTTATGTATTTATTTGTTTATTTATTCATTCATTTATTTATTTATTCATTCATTCATTCAAGGTATACATACATAAAATATCTCCCTTTGTATAGCCAAAAGGCTGAATTGCGGGATTTAAAAAAAAAGGTAGTTACATTATAAACAACATAACTTATTAACTGTACAATTGCAAAGTTAAACGTCGCAAGAGGCAATACAACTAGTTTTTACAAGAAAAAAATAAATACAGAAATTTTCATTATAATACGACATATGCACTGAGACACATACAAAAATATATCTATTATACTTGAATCGATTATTATAAGACTGTGTTCTAAATGTGTTCAGCTCTCATCACGAAATGTGAATCTGTAACAACCGAAATAATGATTGCCGAATTTGACATTCCCATTCATCTCAAAACCACTCAGAATTTTAATTAATGAAGGAAAGGTTTGCAGAGAGAATTAAGATGCAGAATAAATTTGATGTTCATCTCTGTATTATCGAATAAATGATAAATAAGATCAAATGATTGATCTGTTATTTTTAATGACTCAGAAAAAGATTGACCCAACGAGATTCGAACCTGAAACCTACTGATATCCGGTCAGCGGCACAACCACCAGGCCATGCTGGGTAACGGCAATGCCACGGTTCACTTGGTTACAAATACCCGAGAATCATTCTTTGCGTCTGAGCTCATTTAATATTAATAAGTCCCCAGTAGGAACGAATTTTGATTAATGAAGGAAAAGTTTGCAGAGAGAATTAAGATGCAGAATGAATTTGCTGTTCATCTCTGTATTATCAAATTAATGACAAATAAATTTATTCTGCACTCAGAGTTTGCTGGAATGAGGTGGTACAAGTTGCGCACGCCTGAATAAGTCCACAGGAAATAGTGTTCTAATCATTAGGTTTTAAAAGTCCTCAAAAATTAGGGGTTGATTGAAAAAAAAATTGGAATCGATATTATATGCTAGATTGTTGTTGTTGTTGTAGATGAGGATGATGATGATTTATGGCGATCAGTCTGAGTAGACTATTTTCACCACGCTTCAATCAGAGCGGGTTTATAGACTGGCTTCAATATTTTTGCGCCCTCTACGTTGGTGAACCAAATTGCAATAGGTATGGTAAAGCAAAAAAATAAAAAAATAAATGAATAAATAAGTTAAAAAAATAATAATATCACGACTTTTAACAATGAAAATTATGTACTGTGTTCACTCCAGTGGATTGCGGAAGACACCTATTTCATGCCATCTTACCTGAATTACCGATTATGAATAAAGAAATTACCGATGTAACCAATAAAAAGAACAAAATATATGAGCTTCAACAAGTTTTCCTGTCTTTAACTACCTCTGTAGTACATGACTTTAGTGGTGATCAGCATTTTCTAAAAAAATATATAATTTGCCCTGAAAGAGCGCCTTCACATCAAAAGACATACTAAAATAATGTATGATTCACGCAATAGTCCTGTAATAGTGTGCTTCCATGTCCATGACGATTTTTGTGTCTCCATTTTAGATTCAAAACCATATTCATGAACGGATAATATAGTTCTTGGAGAATGCCTCCATTCATCGTATCATAAAGGCATCGTTTAATAATAATAATAATAATAATAATAATAATAATAATAATAATTCCACAGAGAAGGGGGCAAATTGCAGAAAAAGGCAGCGAGTCACCATATTTTTTGTGGAACCGTGCCGTTTGGTCCAGGAGTTATTGCATTGTAGAAGCCATCAACGAGAAGCTCTTTGCAGGACAGTACATGAACCCGGTAAAGAAATGAAAAAAATAAAACGAGCTGTACGTGATCGTCCGTGCTCACTAGTGTCGTCTTGAGCGTATCTAGAAGTGCAGGACCCCAGAAATGAAATCACACGTCCGTTCCACACAACAGCATAGCTTTGACAGTGCTTTAAAAAAGCTGAGAACTTAATGATTGTATCTTCCTGCTCCCCCCCCCCCATACCACAATGGTTGCGTTGTCTTAAAGACTTTTTGTTCCCAGGGCATGTTAGTTAACGGCTGCCTGCATATTTATCCTTATCATATTTCTGCTTATGCCACAATTACATGTCGAAAGTTTTGCATTCTACGGTGTTAACTTTCTCAATTCTCCCTATCGCATATATGTTGTCTACGAAAGCAACGTTTGGAGCTTCGCCCGATATTGCGATATCTCGTGGCGAGATTTGCCGACAATGTT
>JZLH01S0056927.1:703-11911 GCA_001188425.1 Eucidaris tribuloides | reverse complement strand
TTGTAAAATATATTTGATGGTTATTTTACATGAATCTCGCGCTAATGACGCGAACAGCGGTTTCACACCAAAATCTCCCTCGTGGGAATTTCAAATGTTGACACGTATTCAGGCTTAAATAGGAGGTGATGATACCGTATATGGCATTGCCACACAACTACAATCAGTCACAAAAGGAAAATTTTGGTGAAAGCATTTACTTACCATGTCTCCAGCACCTCCATCACTTCCTGCCGTTCCAGGATTACCCTGTTGAGAGATTGACGAAGGGAAATAACTACACATACTTTGTTGTAGTAATTTAACTTCGTGTAATATACCACCATGAATCCTAAATCCATCAATGTCAAAATCAATTCACAATAAACTAAAATTAATCGTGAATAAGTGCCCTATTGTAAAGTAGTCTGCACTCTAAAGTTATATATTTATATTTTCTATGAAAAACTTGGAATTATTACCAATAAAAATGACTATTGCATCCTGCCAAAAAAAAATCCTTGTACGCAATGGTGAAAGATGGCTTCTTCTTTCCCCAAACCTGTTTTCGCTACTTTTTATGGTTGCTTGATCTTGTTGTTATCCTCCAATATTGTTTTTCTTGCGTATTTTCTGTCGATTTCCATGGTTTCTATTCTTCATTTGCCATTTGCAACACATAGCCACACCACGTCATTCTGACCTCCTACACCTGGTTTGAATCATTTATCATTAGCTTCTTTCCTACGTTATTATTTTGTTATTTTGTCCTTTGTCATTCCCATAACTTGGCTATGCATCCTAATTCCTGTGGCATTCAATTGCCTTCCTCTAATTTCTTTCCCATTGTCTTTGCCCTCAAGGAGGATTTCTGAATGTATGATTGTACAGGGAAGTTTAGTTTTCAGTCACATTGGCATTCTCTTGTCGCTAATGACACTCGATATTCTCTCCATTCTGTCCATACCACCGTTTCAGATCTTTCTTCCTCGATCATTCTTACTTAAGCATTGATTATTCGATTGGTATAAAGTACTGACATGTTAGTTAGTACTAACATTAGTATGTTAGTAAGTTTGTAAGATCGTATTACAAATTTAAACATACTATATATAATACATCTATTTATACAATTTAATTATATAAAAGTTTACGTTATTGAACAACATTTTGCTACTTTGCTACCAAGACTTTGTGAGAAATGAGGTGCATAGACAGCTGCTCTAAGTTCATACTTCATCCTCTACTGATTCACGATGATTTCCACGCTACCGAATTCAGTGCAAAGATCACCAAAGTGAAGGGAAGTCATGAATTAAAGATGACTTGAGGACTTACAGCGATACCCATAGCACCAACAGCACCACGTTTACCAGGTTCTCCCTGCAGTCCAGTTGCACCGGGGATACCCTGAGCACCTGTCTGACCAGCATCTCCCTGTCAGGTAAAACACAACAAAAACATTTGGTTAACATGTTTAATTAATGATAATAATAACAACAATAATAACATCTTATTTACCCAGGGTCGCCACTTCAGTCAAAGAGGACTGCTCTACTAGCGGGCCCTTTATAACATAAATGTTACTATTACCCTTCTCAGTTCTAATAATGCCAAGAGCTTGGCTAGAAAGCCGAAGGTTTCATGTTTAAAAGTCTAAAAGTCTTTGGTATGACCTGGCCGGTGCTCGAACCCGCGACCTTCCGGACGTGAGGTGGACGCTCTAACCATTAGATCATCATGCCGGTGATTGAAGTTGATGTATTTCAAGAAGAGATTGGTGCACTGTTTGATCTGTTCGGCTTAAAAGTTGCCTTTCCTTGTCATGTAAAACACAACAAAACCATCTGGTTTCTACGTTCAATTTGAATTAAGTTATGATAAAAGTATTTTAATCAAAGAGATTGGTGCACTATTAAATTTATTCAGCTTAAAGGTTTCCTTTCATGATTCACTATCTCCTTTTTAGGTAAAATACAACAAAACCATGTGGTTTCCATGTTCAATTTGAATTAACTGACGATAGATGTTTTTTAATCAAAGAGATTGGTGCACTATTCAATCTGTTCAGTGTGAAATCATATCTTATAAAAAGACATGCCAGTACAAACATCATCAAATTTACTGTAGTTCATCGGGAGGCAATAAGCAAATCTCTTTGTCATTATATTACAATAAGGACATAATCGCTATGAACATGTCATATATAACAATTTCATTGAAAACGGGAATTCTTAATAAGGACCTCTAATTTTCAAAGCAAAGTTTATGCAAATATCAGTTCTTTCTCTACAGAAATTATTAAAACTTTATGATGGAAACGGGATACAGCTGTTCAGTAATTAACCCAATAAACAAAGGTAATTTGGTTGGTACAAATATCTCATTGTGTTATCAACATGAGGGTTGTAGGTCAAACTGGTCGTTGAGTTGGCGGGATTACTTAGACTTTATGTACCTACCCTGAATCCAGTGGAGCCGGGCAAACCAAGAGGACCCATAGGACCAGTGCTACCCTGTCAACATAAACAAAGTCAGAACGGAGTAGATTTTAATTTCCACACATACATAATTAGGGAATGAGTGCGCCTATTGTGGCTGCCAAGTCTAGACTGATCTCCGTTAGGAGAGAACAGGTGTCTGTCTGCTGGTGTTACAAACATCCGATGACCGGGGTATACTTAGAGAGAGATAATGTCTTTCATATTAGGTGCCACATTTTAGTAATTGATTTACATAGTCTTTAACAGTCAAGTTTCTACATGCTTGGTGGGCTTCCTCTTTGGTCTTTCTCTTGTGGTAAAAGCTCTTGCCTGTCGATTTAGGAGCAGTGCGGGGTTTCTCCTGGCTCCCTGCCTCTTGAAGTGGGCTTGTCGACTGGCTCGACTGACGTCTGCCATCGGTAGGAGGGCATGGCTGCGACGAACTCAATCGACATCTTGCTTTTGTTAGGTGAAGCTTGACATTCTTGAAGCCTGTTTTTTTCCATAATTGGACAGGTTTAACCGGTTTAACCCACCAAGGTCTGGTCCGAAGTTCAGAGACCTTAAAGAGCATTAACTACAAGTGGTTCTGCAACTTGGATCTTCCAACTTCAACGGGGTGCTCATCTTAAAATGGGTGTATGATGTCTACGAAAATGACTGCGCTGGTGATCTGTCAATGAATTACTCCCAAGTCTAAATTGCTATTGCTACTACTACTGCTGCTACTACTACTAATAAAAAGTATATGATTCGCAAAAATCCTTTACAGCAGCATATAAATCCAACAAACATATCTATCCAAGTCACTCGCAGAAACAAAACAAAATGTGGTCTGATGATTTTAAAGTTTCATTTTAACAGATGCAAGTTTTATACATGAGGAACCATATAACATATCATACTAAACTTTAGTATTAACATGTAACTTTTTCTTATATTCTGTTTGCCATGTGTTATGACAAAGGCCTGATTAAGAAACAAATACTACATTAACCACCATGAAAATAGTTGATTATTTTTTCTAATAGGTGACTCAGCCATCGTGTAGATAAGGACTTGGAAGTTAGCCATTAACAAAGATCTGAAAAGCATAAGCAGGCTGTGTGTTTTTCTTTATGTTATATAACGTACTTCATGGATCTTTAGGCAGTAGGTCACTTTTCTTTATTTTAGAAGATTCATCTATAATTCGTAATAAAATTTTGTTTTAATTTATCAGAGTGAACAAAAATTGTATTTTGCATGTATGTATGTACGCAGGTAGGTAGGTACAAACGTATTGTAGATATGCACACACGTACACAAGCACACGCACATACAGAAAGCACACACACACACACACACACACACACACACACACATGTGCTGACCTGTTTTTATCTGTTTAAACAAGAAAATCAGTCTAATCATTCAATTTACAGAATGCAGTACAATCTTATTTATGATAAAAATACTTACTCCTGGGCCGGATTCACCAGTTTGTCCAGTTTCTCCTCGCTCACCCTAATGAAGGAAAATGAACTCATTATTATTGTTATTTTGGGGTGTACTTATTCATTAATATGCTAGGGTAAAGACAGTCTCAAATAATAGTAAAAGAAATCAATGAATATGAAAACAATGTAAACATTGAACTACACACAACAAAAAAGGTAACTAATCCCTTTTTCAAACTACCACACCCTTTTAATGAAATGGGTTTTAGCAAAATAATTTGGCAGAGGTATTCCTTCGTTCATTGACTAACATTTGTGTGAAAATGTAATTGATCCGTCAAGCCATGCATGAGTGACCATGCATTAAAGGTAAAAATGTCACTTTTCAAAAGTCCCAGGAGTCATCCCTTATGCCAAAAGTATGGTCAATAAAGACATTTTTTAATTGTTCATAAAGTGTACTCACTCACCCATGACATGGTTACAACCTCTTATGTACGTACAACGTGTAAAGATACATTTTCCTGAAAAATACCGGATTTCATTTTTTTCAATAAACTTACTGGATTTTACAATTTCAAATTTTAGAAAGATAGCAATTTTCAAATTGAGCTCATTAAAACGTAAAATATGCGAAAGTGCCAGGGGAGGTGTAAGGGGGTTAAATGAAAGATGATTAACATAAATAGCTCTTAATAATTCACCAGTAACAAAATTTTTCAAAATCTGCATTTCAAATTCCCCAAAATGACCTTTGTGACTTTTGAAAGTGACATGTTCACTCATGCATGGCTTGACGGATCAATCACATTTTTGCACATAAGTTAGTCAATGAGTGCAAAAATACTCCTGTGAAATTATTCTGCTAAAACTTATTTCGTTAAAAAGTTATGGTATTTTGAAAAAGGGGGTAGTTACTTTTTTGTGTTTATAATTATTCGATGTAAGCGCCTTGGAAACTTCTATTTTTTTTATACATGTATATTAACAATACTCTTTTATAATGGAAAATGGGTATTTTTATAGTAATCTATGTACATTTCGGAAAATATCATAACAACTATCCAGGCTTGATGCTTATCTTTAACATAATTCTGTTTGACCACCAAGATACTCCAAAAGATATTGATCGCAAGAATCGGTTTTCTAACTGAACGTAAGAAAAAAAAATCTTCCTACACAAATACTTTGTCGGGAAGGAAACGGGTCTCCTTTTTTACGTCATCATGAAAACTTTGGTGACTAACAAAGTGCAATACTTACAGCAGGACCCTTAGAACCAGAGGCACCACGGGCTCCAGTCGCACCACGGCTACCCTGTGCGAATAAAATCATTAATAATTCAATGACAAAAGTGGGATAATATTATTTCAAATATAGCAATTTACAATTGCAATTACATAATCTATTTTTATGTAGTAATAAGTAGTATTTCTATTTCTGCTTTCCAGTCATCGTCATGATTTCCATGAAATATTCATAATATTAGAATACCGGTTGACTACGTGTACATGGCTAAGATTGTCAATCACTTTGTACGTGATGGTTCTAGCCCACTACGTACAGGGGAAATCAATCATTTGTCTCAAGCTAGGTTTACAGTATTTGTTGATATAAAGAGAGAGCAAAAAAAATTAAATTTCGGTATAAAAGTGAATGTGATCGTCTTGGTATCGCGTTTTTATAAAATATACATGGTATTCCATTAAGGTGGCATGGTCTCTGTTAAATATTAATGTCCTTAGATTCAAGCAAAAAAATGACAACCATGGCAAATTTTCGGAACTTTCTCACATGAATAATGGTCATTGCTTCATAGACTTTCCTGCCAGGGTACTAAAAACTTTCCTAAGGCTTGTAGTTTCAACCAATTTTGCCCTTCTTTCTAAAGTATACAGATAATACACGACACTGATTTTCATCAGCTCCAAACAAAGTGTATAGTGTATAAGTCAGCGGTAGGGCCTAATCTACGTTTAATGGAAAGATCAAAATGTCTGTTGCGTTTACAATATATTTTAGTTATTAAATGAATGAACTCAAATCTGCATCTAAGTGCCAGCTTCAACCTGATTATAGCATGGGAAGGGGTGATCAGCAGTGTATACATTCACAATAAATCACGGAGGCACAAACGAAGTAAATGTATTAGGTTTGAATCTGGTTAAGATTAAATTCTTCGAGAATCAAGGACATTTTCAATGATTTCTTGAAAGGACTATCTAAAAATCATTATAACCGACAAATTTCTATTCTGTAATTTAATACTGGCATAATGAGTACTTTTTTTCAATTCAAGAAACAAATAAAAAATAATTTCTTCCTCCTAGATAAACTCCGGTTAGTGTAGAAAATAGTAACAATTTCAATTCATTGTGATTTTCGAGTATTTCGAGGAGCATTCAATTCAGTTGTTGCCTTTTAAAAAGAAAGAAGAGCTGGTTTACCATACTGCCGGGTGCTCCAGCGGTACCGGTGGCACCGTCGCTGCCTTCTTGTCCCTGGGCACCTCGATCTCCTCTGGCTCCTTTTTGTCCGATGCGGCCCTAGAGATCCAGAGAGAAATAAAGATAATATGAGACGAATTAAAGTGTACCAATACCCTGGATAATATGTTTGCTTATATATGTAGAATATATTTGTGGCATGCCCTCTGCAAAGTATTAGCACCCATGATCACTCTGATTTTTCATTATTGGGGTTTGAATGTAAATTTCAAACAGTCAGTAAAAACAATAACGACTTGGACTAGACTAGTCAATCAACCGATTATATCAATCGATCGATCGCACCATCGATAATTTGTCCATGTACGTCTTGATCATTAATACACACACCCATTGTATCGATCAATATTGATACTGAACTTTGATAGTTAAGCAAAAACGTCGCGTATAGCCAGAACGCGCACGCGTAGAAATCGGAGCTTACGGCCGGAGCAGAACTTAAACGCGCGGAGCACAAGTGCCAAAATATTGTACACATTATGATCTGATTTATCAAAATATGGACTACTTCACGGGCTAAGACAACTGAATTGCGGTTATTTGTAGTGTATTCTAGTTGTACACAAATTTGATTTTGAGGGTATTGGTACACTTTAACCATACCCATTGGCAAATCCAGAGGCGCCGCTCCCTTTTTGGTGACAATGTTTTTGACGGGGATGTTTGGAACTTTAAGGGGCTCCAAACACCGATTTTAAGCCAAACAGGAGCCCGACTCCCCTCCCGTTTTTTTAAATTTCTGGATCCGCCCCTGACCATGCAAATGAAGGAAATTATAAGACTGAAACGGAGAAGAAACCAAACCGTGATATATATATTGTGGGATTGGGAGCATAGAGTACTAGTACGAGAAATGTAGGAGTATATCTTTTGTACAGACTTTATTTTGGCACTAAAATTCCACAGCGCCGTGGGCCAAAGGTAATCTTGTTGGTCAGAGCTCGTGCTACCTTGGACGGAGCAGCTATAACACAGGGCCTATGGAAGTGCTAGTCTGCAGCACAGATTGTTCAGACCCTGATTTGCGTAGCACGACGGACAGGGGTTTGTGCCTGCAAACTATTGGCCTCCCTTCATGTGGTACACAATTCGTATACTATTTACAGTACAGGCTTCGGCAGTAACTTACAGTCCACCCTTTGTGTCCATTTGCACCATGCATTCCAGGCCCACCAGGGGCTCCCTGTCAATGAAAACAAAACAAACGTACAAAATGATAATTATGTTAATAAGGATACGGTACAGATGGTGAAAACAAACATGTGAATGAAATATCACTATGATCATCGTAACCTGTATTGTAATCATGCAAGTATGTCTGTATGTTTGTTTGTACATTTTGTTAAAGTAATAGGCTAACGTTGTGGAGCTTCAAATTAAAAAATTGTCAAACTTTGTAATCTGAGCTATATAGTAATAATAATAATAATGAACTGTGTTTGAATGGACAAGTAAACACCCTAGAATACAAAAGTTTGGAAATTTATGCTGCCCCTGGCAAGATATGAATGAATGAATAAACAATTAGTACTCAGGGCGAGTAAAAAATAGTCTAGATCCACATCCAGTAAGTGTGTGGGAGGAAATAGGCAGGTGAATCCGGTCAACTTACGATTTTCACTTTTTTAAAGCACTAAATAGTCATTTTGAAATACAATTTTTCAGGGCTTTATTTTTAGACCTTATCAAAGACACTTGGAGCATGGAGGATTATGTAGCTCACATTTTTTTTAACTGTGGTGAATATTAGCCTGTGCCTTTAACAGGCACCGTATTATATATAGCCCCAAGACCGAGTTCATTTTCAAGGTCATAGGTCAGGTATCAAGGTCAATATCAAGCAGAACACACTGAAAAGGGGGTACGTAACTTCAGTTCTAATCATAATATAAAACATCGAATTTGACTTTTATAGGAGCTGATGAAATGGCACATATGACCTTGCCCTCGACCTCTGACCTTCAAATGTTCGCCCAATGTCAATATTTTCACTATGGTCAATATTTTCTGTGAGCACAGCTGTTGTTTCATTCATGATTTATTTGTATAGTCTTATCAAAATTAGCCAGTACTGGATCCATCCCATGAGTGTAGAGTCAATCAATCTATAGATCTATTCAAACAATTATCCATTCATCATGGGTGTGAGAGTTCAGCTTTTTTTCTTTTTGATTTTCAACTTATTTTCAGGGTTTTTTGGTGAATTTCTTTTGTACAAAAGTATAGGAGCTTTTGCAATTTCAGCTATTTTCATCTCTTTTCAGCTCCTTTTATTTGTTGTCACTCACAGCCCTGATTCATTTAATCAATGGAATAATCAAATCAATAAAAAAATCAATCGATAAATCTACCAATCAATCAAGTAATAAGAAGTGCATCACTTTTCAGTACAACAGTCACCGTGAACAGTAAAATGTGAACAGTGAAAAGTATTAATATGACCATGAGACAATAATTTTAAAATCATGGTATTTCTCCACACTTGAAACTGTCCAATGATATGGATATCACTAAGGGATCAAGCATGCAGCGTCCGGGAGTCTGCATTTTTTTTTCGTTCGACTAAAAAAACCCTCATAAATCATACTGAATAAAATATGGCAACATGTTACAAAAACAAACTTACAGATCTGCCAGTCTCTCCAGTCAAACCAAGTTCACCAGGGCTGCCATTTCGTCCCTAAATGAAAAAAAAACCGGAAAAGAAGCCAAAGCAAACATACAGTAGTAGCAATGCAACGTTTAACAACCAACACAATGACTTACACATGAGAGTTTAATTTATTTCCTAAGCATAATGTCTGATGTCGGTCATGGTAATTTGTTTTTTATTTTGTGACACAATGGTAAAATGTATAAAGCTGACATTTTTCAAAAAGTGTTGCTTGACCAAGCAAGAACACACAAATTGTTAAATTTTCAACTGAACTCCCAGTAGGTGAAGGGGCGTACTCCTCTCGTTGTAATCAGTACACAAGAGTAGACTAGTTGATATAAACGTAAACGCACCCAACCCCTTTCCATTCACCATTTACATAATTATTTAAAATGCAGTTAAACCATTGAAATTAGTATACAAATAAACTCCCACCCTAACGTTGATGAATCAGAATTAAAGAAGATCATCACAGATGACTGTTTTAAAATGCAGTTAAACCATTAAAATTAGTATACAAATAAACTCCCACCCTAACGTTGATGAATCAGAATTAAAGAAGATCATCACAGATGACTGTTTTAAAGTTACTTACATTGCTACCATCTTCTCCGTTCTCACCACGTTGTCCTTGTACACCAGGTTTTCCCTAAATCAGAAGAAAATATTAGCATACATCAAAAGTACCATTTCACGTATAACGGCGTTTAATGAAAATAGTAACTATTTGATATGCCGGGGTTTTTTGGCAGGAAATTATTCCACAAGTTCTAAGCTTATCATGTCCCAGAATAGTCACGTAGGAATAAATCTTGGATAACTTCAACTTGAAGTTCAAAGAGGGAGAATTATATCTCAGAAATTGCATTTGCCATTCAAAGTTGATTACAAACAGTCCTTTTCACGCAAAAGGCCACAGTTCTTCATTCCAATACGGGTTAGATATAACAAACTTCAAGTCTTTATTCTAAAAATTCACTTTAAAAATCTTTACGTTCGATGTTTTTGTCTGAAAGTCTGCGGTCATCAGGACTCAATACAATAAGGGTTTAGACTTTTGAATTTCTCCAAGTCACACAGTTGCTCTGCAACTACGTTTGAACATATTTTCATTTCAGATTTGTTTAGTGACACAAATACAGCAAATCGACTGCATTGTAAAGTTTGGTTCAGTAGGAATCGACCCCAAACCAGCGAATAATGTCATTTAATAAAGATTTTTAATGTTTCCCAATAATCGTTAAGGGAAAATCAATGATTAAAAGTACCGATCAGTATTAAAACATTCCATTTATTTGGGGGGGGGGGCGGTGAAGTTGAAGACTTATTTCTTCTCTAATCGACTTCTTTTTCCGGAAGGAGGTATCTGATCGTATCGTAGCATTTTCTTTAACTGGAATTTTCATGGACATTTTAGCTTCTTGAAAAGTCCATTTTGGTTGTTAATTCATTTTTTCATTCAACCGTAAAAAAAAACGGAGGGGATTCCCCTACCCTCCCCAAGGTCTCAGCCATCGTTTGCCCAATTGGAACCAAATGCGACAATTATTAATATTATTGTATGATATACGGTACTAGAAGAATGCACTCTCAATGTTTGGATACCATTTGTATTTTATTCATTATTGGTAACTAATCATGCTAATTTGCATTTTTTTTTTAAATTGTGTGTTCATTGTAGATTTGTGTGTCTATAATAGTCTATCAACTCCTGTTTAACAGTGTTTAAGGTGATTGCAAAAATTATCTGTTAATTGCAGTACTAGTCATTTTAGTAATGAATGAAAGATGGAAATTAGAAACTAAGCACTAAATAATTATAGAGACCAATAAAGTTACATTGTTTCTGATAATCATTGATGATAATATATCTGATTCTAAATGCGTCAAATCCACTACTATAAGTGTTTATCACAGTGAACAATAATGTAGTAATGGCAGCATTAAAAAAAAGTGTTTAAAGGCAGTGGATCTCATTTGCAAACATCCCCGCAGACCAGGAAAAGATACCCCATGCCCTTAGGTTATTGATGAAAGGCATGTCTGTGAAATTTGGGGTTCAGTAGTTGCCTAGAATTTGATAAATGCGCAAGAAAAACAATAGCCCTTTAGTGTACGTTCTATGGTAGGATTTTTTTTCTCGC
>JZLH01S0056923.1:85677-96515 GCA_001188425.1 Eucidaris tribuloides | reverse complement strand
ACACACACACACACACACACACACACACACACACACACACACACACACACACACACACACACACACACACACACACACACAAGCCACAAACACGGCAGAAGCACCAATCTCGGCGAGGCTCCAATAAAAGATCGATTTCGAGTAGGCATGTTGCAGCCCTGCTATCCCTCAATTTCGTTACTCGGTTAGCAATGTCATGCTAGAACTACAGAAAGGTATACAATGGAAAAAGAGCGGACTTAAGTGTATGAATATAAGACATCGAATAAATGAAATGTCTGAACGAATGTAACTCATGACTGACATCAATTCAAATTCGTAAAATTGAAGTACATGTAATTGTGTTTAATCATGTCTTCATACTTGGTACACAATGTAAAATACACATTAACTCCTCAGTTTTGTATGTGTTCGTTTTGTTATTCATGTATTTTATATTTCACGGATGGTTTGTTTGGTCTGTTCATTTGAAATAAATGCTTTGCAAAGGCACCAGGAAATGTAATGCAAGAATCTGTATTCTGATACCGCGTTTAAAATCACAAGGCATGCGATATAACGTAGCGTGTTAATGTATTTTATTCCAACACCCCCTCAATTAGTCACACAAATCAATCAAACTACATGCATCGATAAGGGTAACAACGTCACATAAAATTCTATTAATAGCACGTAAAAGGTTGATCAAATGACGAGAGAGGAAACTTAACCAGTTGTCACACGATGTATAGCAAACGAAAGGAGATTGCTATCTCCTCTCGTTTGCTACATTGTATGACAACTCTCTCATCAAAATTCTACCACTTTATATAGGACAACGTTTATACTGTTGGATTGATTCATTAAAAATTGAAAATCTATTTTTGTGAATAAACCCATATTGTGGGTATGGCAATGTTTAGTTATATAATACCACGAAATTTACTAGTAACAAATTATTCCTTCATATACTAGTATTTTTATTTAGAATTAATCAGCCACTCTTCAAATATTGTATGTATAGATATAATGATTAGAAACTAGGATTGTATCCAGTTATTAAAAAACATACCATCAGAATTTCGCACCTTTTAAACTATCCGGTCGAAGCAGAGTTTGCTGTAGCAAGAATATCTTTATTTGTTAGAATATCATAATAGGACATGAGTTTAGGATACGAGTTGAACAAATTATTGATACGCGATATTCTTTTAATGTGCTACAGAAATTCATTTTTGACGCACATCGTGTGCGCTATTTCTCTCCCGATTTACGCACGAACGTACGTACGTACGTACGTATCTGCCTACCTTTCCTACCTATCTATCTACTTATCTATCTATCTATCTATCTATCTATCTATCTATCTATCTATCTAATCTATCTACCTACCTACCTACCTACCTATCTATTATATTTATGTATGTACATGTATGTATGTATGCATGCATCTATCTATCTATTTATCTATCTATCTATCTATCTATCTATCTATCTAATATTTATGAATGTACATGTGTGTGTGTATGTATGTATGTATGTATGTATGTATGTATGTATGTATGTATCTATCTATCTATCTATCTTTCTTTCTACATTAAGGAGCCGAAAGTGTACTACGTAAGTTTGATTTATTTATCACCAAATTTTCAGAGCTTCTCAAAATCAAAATCAGTAAAAGCTCTTCGGAATATAAGCTTCGAACTGTAGATTTTTCTGATACAATGCATTTGTAATATTTCGACAGCTACATGTATAACCTGTATATATCTGTCCGCTCCGCGCAAATCAATACCTATATAACTCTTCGCTTCAGCCGCGGTCGATTGCAGGGCTAAACCCACAGCAAGGAAACCCGGTAGTATAATGGGATAATCCCATATCCATGTTACCACTTAAATATGCTGTTGTCGCCTGTTACCATCTAATGAACAGCGAAGCGTAAAGTCATTAACAATGTTTAAATATAGCAGTAGAAACTGATGGATGCGGCAGAAATATTCAATCTCTCACTCCACTTTTACCTGCAAATGATGCTTTTATTTATAATTGGACCCGTTTTAAAAATTAAGTAGTTCGCCTACACGTCACACGGAATGTATAATGATTTATTCATTTGATCAAATTTGAGTCGCGTTCAGGTCGGGTAGAATAATAATTTCACCGACAACAAACGTGATTATTTCCAGATTTTTGCAGGAAAACATTTTCTTAAAATTGATATTTGTAATGAAATAAGACATTTTTTTCGAGCAGGCATTTTGTCATTTGCATGTAAAACCAAGATCTGAGTCATTTTAGTTTCAGTGCATTGATAGGTACATACTTACAAGTGTCTTGGTGCACACACGTTAAAACGCCCAATTACGTGTATGTGTGTACGTGAATGCGTGTGTGTATGTTTTGTGTGTTGTGTGTGTGTGTGTGTGTGTGTGTGTGTGTGTGTGTGTGTGTGTGTGTGTGTGTGTGTGTGTGTGTGTGTGTGTGTGTGTGTGTGTGTGTGTGTGTGTGTGTGTGTGTGAGTGTGAGAGAGAGAAAGAGTGTGTGTGTGGTTCGATATAGTTAGAAACTACATGGTGCAAAGATTTAGTGCCCCAAAGAATCTCAAAGTCTTTTATGAATTCGAAATCATCAACGGTTCAGTTTGAAAGCTAAAAAGGCAGCAACAAATCTATATCATTTTGTTTCAATTTATTTTAAGGTACTGTTTGCAAGAGAAATGTATCCATTCATATCAGAAACACATTGCCTAATTCTTTTACTAAGCGCTTGCCGTGCTAGTTTTACATGATATTTTCCGTAAGTTGATTTGGAATATTCCTCGGACGCAGCTTTTCGTCACTTTATTCATGTCGAATTATTCTCTCCTACCTTTAACTGTCTTATCACGAGGGCGTTTCGGAAAGGGTGAACGCTTGTTCCTTGTACCTATTACACTGTCACCCCATTGCGCTCACTAATCAAAACCGGTCCAATAGTGTATACATGTATATACAATATTTACATCATTTGTTATTCATTGATACGAGAACAGGACGATGTCTGCATAATATTTTGGCCTAATTGCCAGACATTTCCCCGGGCTTGTGATTACTATTTGATAATGTTAATCTAATTGTTGTTTATTTTCCCGACTGACCAGATGTAGAGCACTCAGGCTAGCACCCGTGTTAATGAATCTCGTAGACACGTTATTGACTTCGTGTCCTTATAATACTAACAGCATCATAGCGGTATAACCAATCATATCAACATTGCTGGGGATCAAGTTATAATACGCTATGTATAACATATGCTATTATATTTTTTAGTTCTGACACTCATTTCAAATACCTGATATTACACAACGAAGGATGACCAAAGTGGATGGCTGCGCGCTCTTTTGCTTTTACATTGTTTCAGTGTTCAGAATCTGAGCTATTATAAGGTTTAGTTTTGACTGGAAGATTAAATATAATTGACAATATACATTTGATTATTATAAATGTTTAGTAGACACTCAAAACAAAAAGCTTATGACACAAAACGAAGACGCATCAGTAGTATTTGCTTTTCGTTTTAACAAATGTTTCAAGTTTTAAAATCTGAGCGTAGATACTCCTTTGATTCTATTAGGTGTCTCTGAATACCATGTAAGGTCTAAAAAGTGAAGCCCCGAAGTTGTTAAGACAGTGTGAAAGTATATGAGTGGACGATTTTGCCGTACTTAATTCCCCCCATAGGGTTGTATTACCAGATAGAATCCACCGACTACTTTATTCACGCAAGTATTACCATACATTATCTTCCTATAGTGAAAGCATAGACTTCTTAAAGTTTTATAGGGCGCGTAATTGCACATAAAATCATTATGATTGCAGTAAAATGAACCTCCAAATGTAATTGTTTTCAATCTCTGCTGCCACCGACAAATGAGTTGGCGTAGGTTTGTAAAAAACCATGTAAGTATCATAATCATTGCGTTTTTCCCCTATAGCAATATGCTGCACATTTGATTGCTTTACTGTGCTGCAGGGTTAAACAGATCTAGATACCTTCATTAATACGATAAGATATTAACAAATCTACGTGTATAAACCTATTGGGTGAGGTAACACGGTAAAATGATTTACATAAACCATGCCAACCTACAACAACACGAGTTACGTTGTACATTGATGTATGTCTGCTGAACATATATTATAATTTTGAAAATACAAGTTAAAATGTATATTCTGCTATTCGCAATAGACATGTAGTATATAAGTTATTGCGGAATATCATTTTTTCACTTTTTGCCTTAACGAGTGATTATAACGCAGGGCAAATTTGTATAAGTGAAACAAATCTTATCAAAACATTCATTTTATCCTGTAGGTATATAAACATATAGGCCTATCAAACGTTTTTATTATTAAGAAATAACCTTGTGTAAGCAGAATAAATTATTTTGATATGATCGAGGTGGGATCATTGGATCCCAATGCAAATATATACTTCATTGACAGTGTGGATAAAGTGGCGTCATAAGTATATGCAGTTACCCATTATGTTTAACAGCAGTACGTATTAATTACTATTATGTGGACATCATTTATTGTCTAAATGTCGTGCCATATGTCAATAGGTGCGGCCACAAATTTTCTTGTGATTCCAAAAGAACGTATATCACTAAAGGCAAACTTTATTTTCAATATACTGCTCCGAATAGGTGTGTTACTGACCTCAATGGCTCTTGTAAAGTTCGCACACCGTAGGGAATAATATGACTTTTCCCCTTTACTAAATAATGCACATCATGTTTTGCTTTAAACATTTATTTTTCGCTTTAATGTGCATGATGACAAGGTTTCTCACACGATTTTGACATAAACTCCACTATCGCATTCTATTAGGAACCTATCTACGGTGCAGTAATATCAAAACTAGATTGGTGGAATTCAGATGGAGGCCTTGATTCCCGTTATATTTGCACTAAACGTAAAAAGGAAACCACATTTACAGAATTATTGTGACCTAGAGATCCTTTGCGGAAACGTGATTTACCACGGGAAATACATAGGAAATTGTAGAACTTGTTTAAAGACATTGTTGAACATTGTTCAAAAGTCGAACTTTGATGTCTGAGCTACGTGTTCGTGCTTGAATAGACAAATAAGCACTCTAGAAGACCAAACCTGATAAATGTCTCCTATCTATATGCATGGATAAATACCAATAGGTGAATTAAGCATCCTGTGAACTGTTATTGTTGTAAAACAGCAGTCTACGTGTATTTGGGGGCGGGCATGGCAAAACTGGATACACGTACATTTTTATTTTTTAAGCACTAAGTTATCGTTTTGAAGTATATTTTTCAGGACTTCGGTTTTAGACCTTATCAGGGACACTTAGCATGTATGATTCTACCATCTTGTATTACTTCTTTGAAACAATTTCCATTTGCATGATCAGTACAGTAACAATTCATTCAAATTAATGATTTACACGCATGAAGGCCCTTTGCCAATCAATACTTAAAGGTTAGTGACATGATTGGGAACACTTGAAAATGCCTCAAGAACCAAATGAGTTGAAATGTATACCAACTATACACTAGCTGGAGTGGATCTCCCAGCTGGAAGGATTTGTCTGTAATTTGTTTACTTAAGGAGAATCAAGCATGAACATACATTTTATCGGGGCACGATAAAAATAAGATCCATAGAGAGCCACACAGCAGGTTTGCTGCCACGAGGGATAATTGACATTAGTTATTCTAGAATGAGTCAACGTTTGACTACAAGATTTTGACAGGATAATCCTTGCATAGTTTACTTGATTCTAGAGTGGTTTCAGCCCAAGTTGAGGACTACCCCAATCATGTCATTTACCTTTAACCAGGGTTTGTTACGTACTTAGCATTACCATACATGCTACCATCCACTCTTTATGAACATACGTCATCATGGAACATCAAATAGCTTTACCGTGATTGGATGACGGGTTTGCTTTAATTCTGCTTTATTCCATTGATTTGTTCACATTATAAAAAACTGTCTCTTGGTCTCTCATCAGGTTCAAATTACTGACTGCGTACCTTAATTGTCGTTATCGAAGTTATGTTCCAGCTAAAATCACGTTCTTTCTGTGTCTGTGTGTATGTGTGAGAGTGTGTGTAGGTGTGTGTATGTATGTATGTGTGTGTATGTGTGTGTGTGTGTGTGTGTGTGTGTGTGTGTGTGTGTGTGTGTGTGTGTGTGTGTGTGTGTGTGTGTGTGTGTGTGTGTGTGTGTGTGTGTGTGTGTGTGTGTGTGTGTGTGTGTGTGTGTGTGTGTGTGTGTGTGTGTGTGTGTTTTGTTTACGACCGACTTATAGACCCACACCCAAACACCAGTAGTTTACACAAGAAAAAAATAATCTGTAAAAAATGACTTGTCTGCCTTTTCGGAAGAAGAAATTTCACGATTTGGTGGTGTATTGTTTTTTGCATCTCAATATAGATGGGAACATTAAAAGTCAAGCTGTAAGAAGGATGATTTCTCACACGGAGACACCTACCTAAAATGTAGTTTCAGGATAATTTCAGGTACAGAACTAACGACATTAAGACATTTTGTTTTCGAATATTCATTGTTATCGCATTTTACCCCCCCCCCCAAAAAAAAAATGAACACTTTGCAAGATCAAGAATTCTTATTCCATGAATTTCAGTTACCAAAATATATGAAACTCACACCCGAAAATTAATTTTATACCCCCCCCCAAAAAAAAAAAACCCAACCACGTTGTTTAAAAACCAATGTTTACCTTTATTAGTATGGGCCTACATGCATTTATCGAGGTTGTAACTACAAATTGATTTTTGATCACACATAATTAAACAGTCCATAATAGCAAGGATCGAAATTATGCACTATTTAATCGTGTTCATATTCACAACAGATAGAAGTGTTCCTGTGTGACAACATGTGGTTATCACCGGTATATAAACTATTGCTAGTGTTGACCAACACTTCCTGAAATGAAAATGCAAGAGTATATTTTCAAATCCCGTGTGCAAACCAAGTGTTCAATAACATACATCGATTTTACCACTGCATTACAAATGTTTGCAACCCCTCGCCAAACGCAAATATCTGGTGCGCTCGGTCGTAGCAAGATGCAGGAGCAATTTTCAAATGTCTTTAAATATGTTAGCAGAAATTAGTGCTTTACGGTTTTCTCGTGAATATAGCGTAATCTCTACGGAGTCTAATTTGTGTAAAATTCTTCTGGTTTACCTTCAGGGCCTAGCAACATCACGCGTGATGGTATGAGCCAAATTGTTTTCAAAAAATACGTTGCACTTGTGAACTTCTTTGCAGTAAATAAGGAGAGAGTATGACAATCACCGTTCTCCCTCGAATTGTATCGCTATTGCCATGCATGTATTTTCTTGACTCTCGTATAGAGGTTTCGTCATCGTCATATTTCCCCGGTACTCGCAAAGGTCTTTGCCCGCTACACGATGGTGTTAATGACCGCGGTATATCTGACGAGACATACGTACTCAAATAGTGTACATTATACAGTCGTACTCTCATGCCCGCAGATCGAGTGAACCGTATTTTATTACTGATGAAAACTGAAATCATTCCAAACGCGTATGCCAAATAAATGTTCTGTTAATATTTTGGCAACCAAGCAAAGACAAGAAAACTTATATTCATGTCATCGAAGCTTATCTATAGCTTAGCCTATATTTAATGTTGTCAAAGTTTAATTCTGTGTAAATAGCAATTTGTATTCATTTTCGTCTAGTTCTTTTTTTCTCTGTTGCTCATTTTCTCAGCTCCGTATGACTGTTTTACACACCACGGAAAGGGTTCCAGTTTTCAATATTACAAATACAACACGATAATTAATTTAATATTGCAACTATGTATTCAGATTAATGATATTTCAGTCTTAAAGGTTAACTCCACTATTTACACCCATGTATAATAAAGGATGCTCAATTCATCAATTGTACAAGTGATTATACAAACATATATTAGGATGCGAATGTACACCCATAAAGGTAATGGTACTGTAGTATGTCATGTACGGGAATCCCCATTTTATCTGGGTGTGGACGTGGACATAAAGTAGGTCCCATAGCAGTAAACTGGAACCGGATATAAAAGCAAATTTTGTCCTAACGACAGCTATTCATCCATCCACCAAATACTACGGCGGAATGGCTAACTGGCTGTCTTTATTATAGATATACATTTCTGTTACTTATACTCTCATGAAACGAAGAAATAACAAATAACACAAACGTGTGCAGTTTAAATGTAAACATTTACAAAACATACTTGTAATTATACGGTATAATTACAATATGCGCATACAGGAGTGTCATGTACTTTGATATATATCAAACTTATGCATACGTATTTTCTTCTAGAATGTGTGTACGTTCAGTTTTATCATTGTCAAAGTTAACATTATCTCTCGTCTATATCGTTTATTTACATCGATACACGAAGTCATAAAACATTGAACACGCATGCATTATGCACAGAGACTTATATTGTATGTACATCTGCGATATTTCAAAAAAAAAATTGAACAATGTCTCTAACACACAACTCATTATTTGGCAATACAATCAGAGTTTATGCTGTATTGATCAAAATCATGGTTAAACTGACCAAAAGTCAAATTTAAGCGCCAACAATCTTGGTTCAAATAACAATTTTGGTTTAAATGCTAACAGTCCTTGTTAAATTGGCCAAGATGCTGGTTAAACTGCCCCACACCCTGGTAAAACGTCCCGGTCTCGACTATAATCTGCCCATGACATTAGAATACATCTTCCCAGGACAAGAAAATACAACAAAGGATCACGATGTACTTGTTCATGATCCTATAGTGAGACTGACCCGTCTCCTTCTTACCTCCCTCTCCCCCCAAAAAGATAAATAAATAAATAAATAAATAAAATAAAATGATATCCCTTATAAGATCTTGATTTACTGCCTGAGTTTCTGTTTAACTACTAACATGCCAGAACAATTACAGCTCTATTGACATCGCGTGTATTACGTGGTGATATTTGCACCTTCGGCATTGAGTTAACTTTCCAAAGGTCCTACCTGAATTGACGCGTAAATCGTGCTTAAGAGTCATCAAATAGTTTAAATTAGCTATAATTGCAATCAAAATAAAATTCAAATACTTACTTCATTTGCTTGACAATAGTACTCTTCCCTGATTCTCCAGCACCTAATAAATGTAAAGAAAATAAACGTGAAATGAATAGGAATTCGTATGAAACGTTGACAAAATGCAGATTTATTTTTGAATTGTACAAAATTTATTTAATAATGTGAATGTCTTTGATGAGAGTTAATAGCACAACTACGTATATAATCACACAGTTTTGCACACACATTCATAAGTGAGTGTGCGTCTGTATAGTACACTCTCAAATTTGCACACATTCAGACACACACACACACACACACACACACACACACACAACACACACACACACACACACACACACACACACACACACACACACACACATACACACACACACACAAACATGACACATGATGCAGAGGCCTAAATACGCCTAATCTAAATTCGCATGCACGTTATACATTTGCGTATTGGATGAGCGGGTTTCTAATTATAAATGCACGAGTGGGTATATACTCTTCTACCTGTGTAATTGAATAATAAAAACCGATGAGCATCAGACTGTGGTGCTCTCGTTAATACGCATTGCTCCATTTAGTGTGCGCTCGGTAAATTACGACTACTGGAGATGCTCTAACGTTAGGCAATTAGGATCGCGTGGAGTAAATGAATTGATGGCGAAAAACATAGTAGAGATATAACAACACAATTAGTCATGATATGTGTAAAAATTGAACCACTATACCAAGGACGGATCATCTTCAAGATCTTCAAGGTGGAATTTATAGACTGCTGAAATGAAGAGTGTGTTTTCTATGATTATGATTATTTTTAAGCATGTAACGAAAAATGTAAATTTGCTAATCTACAGATGAGTTATAACGATAGGTGTGTTCTTGTTTCTATATGTATATTATGTATACAACCTCTGTTCTTATGTGGTAAAGAACGGGTCGAATCTGGGACAACGGATAATTAAATATGACAAGTAAAGAGGACGATCGGAGGAAGAATACAATTTAAATGAAAGTTTGCCAAAACGAGGGAAAACAGAAATAGCGCGATTCATCACATCAAATTTCGAAAGTTCAATCCGTACAAAACCTTCTCCCAAATCTCTACCCAAGTGGGCTTTTCTGTGTATACGAACATCTACGTGTGGACAAGTTTGTGTTTAAATATATGTGTGTGTTTCTGAGTGTGGTATGTCTCGATCGTTATCCATTTAGAAATTATCCGTCGTCCCTTTTTTTACCTATTTTGTGTAATGAAAAAAATGCAGCGTTACAAATATCACTGACATGATTAGTGAGTGTTAAATTAGAGTCAATTTTTTTCTGTGTGTAAACTTAAACTAAGTATCACTAAACTCGTACTACTTTCAGCAACTACACCACCACAACCAACATCAGAACCACAACAATTACTAGTATTACTATTGCAAGGTGCTAAATCTGCTCCTACTACTATACTACTACCAGTACCACCACTACTACTATTACTACTACTACCGCTATTGCAAGGTGCTAAATCTGCTCCTACTACTATACTACTACCAGTACCACCACTACTACTATTACTACTACTACCGCTGCTACTACTACTACTACTACATGCTACTACTACTGCTACTACTACTACCACTACTTCTATTTCTACTGCTTCTACATGCTACTATTACTAATACATTATTTCAGCTGCTAAATCTGCTATTACTATTACTA
>JZLH01S0056923.1:1305-12885 GCA_001188425.1 Eucidaris tribuloides | reverse complement strand
GTAAGTATATATATATATATTATCTAATGGTATATTTATTTCCAAAAAACATCATGGCAGCTTCACAGCTGAATTGCGTTGAGATATGTAATTCAATTAAAAAATGACATATAAAAACATACAATTTCAAGCATAAAAGCAATCTAAAGTAATTTACTACACATAAAGTTTCATTTCATTTTTTTTTATTTCCAACAAAACATAACAAATCATAGTATAATGTAAATACATGTGTATATTGGTAGATTGAAGTACATAATCACGGGAAAGTAAATAAATATGTACAGTGGTATTAACAATAATAAGATCTACGTATATTCATAGCATACATAGAATTATAAAGTGAGATCGATCATAATTGTAGGGAACATAAGAATTTGACAATATTTGTGTGAATGTATAGTACATATTTTGCAGTTAGAAATAAAACAAAAACGGAAACAAAAGTAAGAGCAAACAAACACATGTATAATGGAAAGAAGGATGAAAATGGGGAACCTATAAGCCAGAGTGGTAGTCTGTAGGCCCCGTTTGGTGGTTTAGGCTGCTATCCGTTCGACGACAAATTAAAGAAACAGTTAACACCTGGACAATACGGTATAATGACAATATTAGTGGAACAAAACAGAACAAGGACTACCAATACGGACAGGGGAGGAGAAAGAAGGGAAAACAGGTAAGAAAATATGAGAAAGGGCAGGAGAAACAACTAATACAAAACTACTAAAGCCAGTATTTCAAATTTGATGAAATAAAGTACCGGTCAAAAATAAATGGGCAAGGGTAAATCAAAGATGACGAGAACTGATTGAAATACAGTGTGGCCCAGAAAGAATGCTACGAATATGATCGCTAATTTTTTTACCATTATTGGCAAAATGCCATTAATTTTTATTTTGTTGGTTAGAAAATTCTTTTTTTCAATGAAATGATACCAAGATCATTGATTTTGAGTAAGGTGTTTGATTCTAGGGCCATTTTTTTTTTTGGGGGGGGGGGAAAATTAAATTTCCCAAATTTGCCAATTTTTCAGCAGCGGCGGTCATCGGAACGCCGAGATATTCTGGCGTCTCAGCTTGCCATACCGGACAAACCGCGATGACAATGGAGACAATGGAGAATGTTACTAATAGAATCCCTAAAAAAATCATGTAATTTGTTTTTGTAGTTTAAGTGAAAGTTTGTTAGATTCTATCCCGTCTGATGCGCGTTTAAGCTCATTGTTCAGTGTGTCGATTAAATAACGTGGATTCTGAAAAGAAAATACTAGAGTCATCAGCAAAATGGAGAAATGATTAACGGGGCAAAGATTTGTGAAAATCGTTTATATACAAAATGGATAGAAGGGAACCTAGCAGAGATCCATGTGGAACACCTGAATTAATGTCGTGAGTAGATGAAATTTTATTTTGAATAGATACGAATTGCTTTCTGTTTTGAAGGTATAGTTCCTGAACCACTCCAAGACTATTCCTCTAACTCCATAATAAGAGAGTTAATATAAGAGTATATCATGATTTATGGTATCAAAGACCTTGAAGAAGTCCAGAAACACTCCTAGAGTATTTTATTTTCATTTCATTTCATTTCATTTATTTCAACCAACAAATGATCAAAATACATAATATATAACATTCCAATACTGCATATAAAAAAAATTGGGTTAGGAACCCCTGAAGTTTGAATAACAACCTTGTAGGAGGGGCACCAACCATGCAATACATGTGAATCAAAAATTACAATTGAGATAAAAAAGGCAATCAAAGCAAATGGAGATGTACGAATCATAAAAAGAAAAACGAAACAGAAATGAGACCTAAAAACAGGAGGGGGGGGGAAGTTAAAACTAAAAAAAACAAGTGGAGGATTGAACATTAATTGTAATTAATTTGGATGTGATTTGTATTCTATGAGCATACCAGTCTTCAAAAGGTTTTTTTTTAATTTGTCAAAAGTTTTACATAGTTTAATATCATCATCAAAATCATTCCATAGCTTGATTCCATTACAGCGTAAAGAATTTTGACTGATTGCAGTTTTAGGTAAGAATTGATGAAATTCCGTATATTGACAAGTAAAATATGAGTGATAAGAAGCATTTGTATGAAAAATTCCATTGAATACATCAGGCAAGGTATTTGAATTATATTGGTACAGAAAGATGTAAGTATACATAAAAACCAGATCAGAAATTTTCAAAATGTTACATTCAGAGAATAAATGATTTGTGTGACTATTGAATGGAGCATTACAAACTGTTCTTATTGCATTCTTCTGAGTAATAAATAATCTGTGTAAGTGAGTTTTAAATGTATTCATCCATACCATACAACAATAGGTGAGATGAGGTAAAATCAATGTGTTATAACATGAAATCTTAACTTGTCAAGGTAACATAAATTTTAATCTGTGGAGGACACCATTGGAGCACAAGTCATCAATGTGTGGTTTTCAGGATAAAAAATCACTTATTTAATACCTGAAAAGTTAATATTTCGTCGGCGACAGTGCGAAACTCATTTCAGAGAAATCGACTTCAAAATTTACTATAATTGCCACTTTTTGTCCCAAGCCTTACTAGATATTTATTGCTAGAAATATACATGATAGGAAAGACCAAGACAATTGCTTAACATTGATATCTTTATTTTTACACAGAACCAAGAATCAGACAAAATATTGCAAAAGAGCTACATGCTTGTAATTTCTTCTTTGAGCGGTTTAGATTAGTACTAAAACGCCATAGGGAATTCAACAACGCTAACCGCAGTTTCAGCAAACCGTCGTATCACGCGCGTTTGCTGACCGCGTATTTGCATATTAAGAGCGAGCAGTTGTTGTTTACTGTGCTACAGTACACGTTTCCAATGGGATTTGCGCATTTTATCAAAAATTTATATGGCATCGTCCCCTCATATCTCAGAAAATTGCTGCATAGAAATGTAACCATATACAGCGTGTATCAAAAAAAAAAGGTAGACACTCAGAAAAAAAAATCATTACGCAAATATTTCATGATCTAGAGTAGTCGATTCGAAATTTTCCGAACCTAGAAATGTTCTTTCCTATGAAGTTTTTTTGTTGATTTGTGTTCCCATGGGGTCCTAGAACAAATTCAGCTTGGTTCCCAAATGGCAACTTTGGGCAATTTTTCTAATTTGCATACATCCAAAATGGCCGCCAGGCGCCATCTTGAAAAATTAACTTTTGAACTCCTTGCTCCAGAACAGTGAATAATACCTCTTTTTAGGGGCTTTGAGGGGTGCTGAAGCCATTTCTACTATTATTTTTGCAATATAAGGTCATCTTCTGGTCAAATCCAAGATGGCCGCCGGATGCCATCTTGAAAAATTAACTTCTCAACCCTTTGCCCGAGAATGATGACTAGTATCTCTTTTCAGGGGTTTTGTGGGGTGCCGAATCCATTTCTGCTATTTTTGCAATATAAGGTCATCTTCAGGTCAAATCAAAGATTCCAAGAAGGCCACCAGATGCCATCTTGAAAAACAAAGCTTTTGATCCACTTGTCCTAGACTAATGTAAAACAGAAAATGTAAGGTATTTTGGTGTGTATAGAATCCATTTCTGTTATTATTTTTGCAATATAAAGTCATCCTCAAGTCAAATCAAAAATGGCCACCAGGCACCATCATGAAAAAAAGAGCTTTTAAACCACTCGTCCTCGACTGATAAAACCTCTGTGAAGGGTTTCCAGGTGTAAAGAATTCATTTCTGGTATGTTTTTTTTAAATAAAATATCTTGGTTAGGTCAAATCCAATATGGCTGTCAGACGAATCCCCAAAACATAAAGGAAAAAATACAGAAAAACGCTCCATTCACCCTGGTCTGTTTCATTACACCCCATTTATATGGTGTTGGTCGTATGCTACATCCCAGTCTATGTCGAAATATGACATAGATTGACTAATTAGTGCCAGGGAGTTATATGTTCAACTAAATTCATGCAACATTCAACGTTACTTCTTGGCTAAATATTCTTTGGTGTCACGTACAGGAGGTGTCTCAAAAGTGTAGCAAAATTATTTACATGAAGGCTCAACCCCCAATGAATTCCACATTTGGAGGTTTACCTGTTCATTCTAAATCTCATTCGTCCTCAAGGTATTCAGGAAAATCCTCTTCCTCTTGGTCTTCATCCAATCAAAAACCCTCTTCCTGTACGTCCTCCATTTCAAACCGTTCGTCATTTCCAGTCTTGACATGATGACTGACAGTGTATGGATTTCAGCACTCAACTTTACCAGAACAGTTGCAGTATGTAAGGACAAATGCTCTTTGTGACATCCACATGCCTCGGTGCTGCATTTCTTGTCATGTGCCCTGCACTGACAACGAATCACATCAATCAGTTCAGGTGGAGCAGGGTCACCCTTAGCTATGGGTTCAGGATGTCATCTAGGATCTCCCATCCAAAGTGAGTAATATCCACTGACTCATCGGGTGGGGCTGGGAGGTTTACAGCTTTCCACAACATCACATGCAAATGAGCCAAAGCATATGCAGCAACAGGTTATCAGATGTGGAGGCAGAGCCATTACTTTTGGATTCTTCTTCTTGAAGAGGGTAAAGCGAGCAGACTCCATAGATGTGCCGGGAGGCTGACCATATACAGCAAGAAGAAGGGTTTTGGTGCTTCAATCAGATCTGTGGGAGTGGTGCCTACCACTACAAGTGTGGTAACCAAACCTGGAAAATCACCAGCGAGTATTGTGTTTAATGCACTTATCTTGCCTTTGCCTGTATGGACATGATGTCATATCGCATCCACTGAGGGCATGCACACCAAGCAACTGCAAACATTTTGCTCCCAGGTCAGCGCAGGTAGCATTGATATCCAGCACTGTACCATCCCATAGCTCCGTTTGTACCTTGCACTATAACTCTAGTTGGTTAACCCAATAGACAAGTGGGTCAGAAACATCTGTGTCATCGCTAAACACACGAATCACATTATGGCCACAGCTAGCAGCCTGCAGGACATAGGAGATCATGGTGGCATCTGCCTCAACATGACCAAACACACCATCATCAACAGTCTCCATTGTCGCATGCTCCCCTAGACTGGGGATACTGAGCACACTTGCCAGCCTCTGTTTGTTGTTCTTGCTCTTCATGATTATATCTCTCTTAGGCAGATGACTGGTGATGGAGAACTCATAGTCTATGATAAATTCACCAGCCCTTTGCATTCTCTCATGATCCTTGGCAGAAACGTCGTTGTACTTGTCGAAAACAACAATTTTTCTTAGTGCCATCTGTATAATGACTCAAACGAACTTGGATGGATGCGATCAGATCTGATGGAGTGCCGCCATGTGGCAACACAATATGGGAGAACAGTTGTGAAACATCCACGATGACTATGTCTGCAGCTTTGGGCGAGATCTCAGGTACACTGAGGCGTTTGACTAGATCCGAGTTGTTAGGTTAGCAGAAACAACTATGCTCATCAATTAGTGACGAAGATACTGCACACAGCTCGTAGGCAAAAAGCGCCTAAGTTCTACCTGCCGCTGCTGACCAATTACAAGTAGCCGAAGAAAAATGCTCTCAAGGTCTATTACTGGTGTTTTTTTTTTCAATTTACCTGATTCTTGACCACACACATTGTCTTGATTGGGCTACTGATAGCATCATAGAATCCACTAGGGAGTTTGTTCATGTATTTGTTCTTCAATTTGTCTCCAGTCATAACTGATTCTACCACATTCATATCACTGGGGGCAATTTGGCCAGTTGCGGGATTGTGTAGATTGGGACGGTTATCTTCCAGTGGGTGTGGGTATTTCCCCCACTTCTGCATCAATGAGAAGATGTGCCGATGTGTCAACTCCTCCTTGTGTTGCTTTTGTGATGACTGTTCTGCAGTACAAGCAGAGAAAATGTAGTCTACGTGGTCAGACACGTGCACGGTGATAAGGAAGGCATCAATCCACTCACTGACTAGCTCAGGTGAAAGAGTCATACCCTTGAGCGCTCCTTTGCCGATTTTGATGGCAGTTTTTTTTTTCTTTTCAAACTGGTCAGCAGAGACAGCATACCAGTTTCCATCATGGTGCCGACAGACAAAATCCACTCTTCAGCATAAAGCTCACGCATCTCCAAGAGGTACTGAGTGAGGTACCTTGCGTATTGTGCATGGCCACCAAGGAATAAGTAATTCATCAAGCGTTTGAAGGTCAGCTGCTTCAAGCGAATGTCATCCCCGCTCTCTGCACGTTCAAACTGGTGGACGAGGAGTGTTGGAAGAAGGAAGTTAAATGTTGACCCAGTGTTTGCCGGTGGGATGTAAGCTGCAAGCGTGCTGCATTCAGATACTGCTCTATCTGCTATGATGTATTTGGGCCAGCTGATAGAAATTGCTTCAAGAGTCCAGTTGATACTCCACGAAAGGCTCGCACGGCTTTTACCTAGGACTTCCCATTGTCAGCCCGCCATATGCTGCTGACACATACACTTCCAATGCCCAATCCTTCATTAACTTCGCAATGCAGCTAATGAATGACTATATGATGTGCATTCCAACAGAATGGAAGATGACAATATTGAACTGCATGGGCTAGTACCAGCACACTTGCTTGGTTACTACGAATAACTGCATGTCCATGCACACATGAACCTTTTCCATCCCCATGAAAACTAGTAACTCCCTGCATGTATACGTGTATGTAAGTGTAGTGAAGATGGTTTCTTGAGAGGGTGGTGCATCAATTAAAGGACAAAACATGTAGATGGTTGCAGGTTTGTGCTCCCTGCTTCCTGGATAGTTGATTGTTAAAGCTATTCCATTCCATAATATTTTGCCCTTGACTGAAGCTGTTGAGCTACCGTGTGTCCATCTGTTGTGCAGCCAGTAAAGCGTCCTGTTGAGCACAAACTTCAGTATAACTGATTCCTGTAGACTTGCCAGTAGGCACTGAAGGGTGCTTCACCTTTCTAGGGCCGGTAGAGTGCAGAAGTGGAATAGCTCTGCTATTGCCTACAGACTTGGACTGTTTGGTAGTGAGCCGAGGGAATGTGAGAGTACTGATCCCAGGCTACGTGCTACAAGTCTCGATAATCCCAAGGTCCCAAAAGGTCAATTTTTTTAATAAGGCGTCTAGCGGCCATCTTGGATTTGACCTGAAGATGACCTTATATTGCAAAAATAATAACAGAAATGGATTCAGCACCCCCTAAAACCCCTGAAAAGAGGTACTACTCATCATTCTCAGGCAAGGGATTGAAAAGTTAATTTTTCAAGATGGCGTCCGGCGGCCACCTTGGATTTGACCTAAAGTAGACCTTATATTGCAAAAAAAAATAAAAGTAGAAATGGCTTCAGCATCCCCCAAAACCCCAAAAGAGAGGTATTATTCACTATTCTGGGGCAAGGAGTTCAAAAATTCATTTTTCAAGATGGCGCCTGGCAGCCATTTTGGATTTATGCAAATTAGAAAAAAGTTGCCATTTGGGCAACCAAGCTAAATTTGAGACTAGGACCCCATGGGAACACGAATCAACAACAAAACTTCATAGGAAAGAACATTTCTAGGTTGGTGTATTGGGCCTATGGGACTGTCAAATCGACTAGAGGTGATTATTTGATATGAATATTTTACATTGGACCTAAGCTATCTGATGACACTATTGGTATTGAAAGTATTTCACGCATGAGTGAGCGCAGGCCACTTTTGTCCAATAGGCTAAAATGCATTTGCGCACAGAATCGTGTTCTTATAGTCAATGTTTAATGCCTCACTGACCGGTACTGCAGAAGCTCTCACCTAATGTGTAAAAGGATTGAATCCCTAGCATGCTCAGAAAAAGCTAATATCAATTTTGTGACAAAAAGGACAAAAATGAAGCAATGGTTCAGAAGTACTCCCTTAAAAACGGAGAAAATATGTTTTCAAGATGAACTGTGAACTGAAGAAAATGGCATTTTCTTGTTTTTGAAGGGGTAGGGTGGGGTGTATCTGAATCATTGCTTCATTTTTGTTACGTTCTAAATCCTCAACATGATCAAAGAAGAGCGTATATCGATTCTGTGACAAGAAAGACAACATAAAGCAATAATTCAGATACAATTACCAACCCCAACCCCTGAAAAAGAAGAAAATGCATTTTTTTAATTCACAGTTCATCTTGCAAACATGGCAATTTTTTTCTCTTTATGGGGGTATATCTGAATCGGTGGTTCCTTTTTTGTCTGTTTTGTCACAAAATTGATATTAGCTCTTCCCTGAGCATGCTGAGGATTCAATCCTTGTGCACATCAGTTGAGAGCTTCTGCAGCACTGGTCTGTGAGGCCTTAAACATTGATTATAAGAACACAATTCTGTGCGCAAATGCATTTTTGGCCGATTGCACAAAAGCGGGTTGTGCTCACTCATGCGTGAAATACTTTCAATACCAACAGTGCCATTAGATAGCTTAGGTTCAAGGTAAAATATACGTATAAAAAATAATCTCAAAATCACGAAAACAATTTTTAATATTTTTTTCTAAGTGTCTACTTTTTTTGATACTCACTGTATAGAGTAGGACTTGTGCTTTCATTTTCTGCAAAAATCTCAAAATCGATATTTTGACCAAACTCGACTGATACGACGGTTCGGATGAACGCCGACGATTTGATACTTGATTAATAATCTTACCACCCATAGTGACCTGTGGAATACCAGTAGTCCTTTTTTTTTTTTTTTTACTTTTTTGATTTAAAAATAATACATTGTATTTTCAAGATTTAAAGATAATTCATTGCACTGCAGCCGAATAACAACAAGTTTTTATCTAATCTAATTAATGAATGAGTGTATTTAGTTTCGTTTTTTGGTTTTTGCTAGAGAAAGTAATACTGGTGTCATCTGCAAATAATATAAAGTTAAGAATTGGAGAACAATTTATGATATCATTAACATATAACATAAATAATAATGGGTCGAGAGCAGACCCTTGATGCACTCCATGTATGCCTTCCAACTTGGTGGGCGTTTAGTTTACGAGGAGACAATAATATTCAATGAAAACACCAACTTCAACGAAAGGCATCTTGGTTATGTAAATGAGGGTCAATGGTCATATCTTTTGACACGTATATGTAGATGTAACTGCATTCGAATGCAGTAATATGTAGGGTCAGTAACGTGAGCCGACGATTGTATCCAGTCAATTTGATGGAATAGCACCATCACTACTCATACGTATTTTGTGTGCACAACCCATTCTCGTTAGTTTCAAGGGCGAATTTGGACGTGAAGGAAGCGTTTAAAGTAGCCTATCACATGAGGTGATTTTATTGGCATCAATGTGCTGCACCAATATAACCTACTGTTAATATGCATACGCTCACGTATATAGACGCACGTATGGACCCAATTTCACTTTATTCTGTATGTCGTGAACCTCTTCATCAAATGCCTTCAAACTTGGTGGGCGTTGGGTTACGAGGGGACAATCACGATAAATAAAAACACCAACTTCAACCAAGGGGATCTTCGTAATGCAAATAAGGGTCAAAGGTCACTTCTTTTCTTATCAATATATCTCAAGAATGCATTTACTGCTAATGTAACTTTGCATGGTTATTTTAAATGATATACCCTCAACAATAAGTAATCGACAGGATGGCCACTCACTCGTGACGTCATCTATGACGTCACTAATGAATATAGGAGTTAGTCCACATCTTGTCGATAGAGCTGACTACGATAACGTAATTTTGTACACAGCGTCGTCAGCTCAAGGGTCACCGTTTACACCGAATTACGAGCGTTCACGTTACGACGGACACCTACGCACACGCCTGAAATTTTGAAATCATCTCCGATAGAAAGATTTGGGCCAAGAAGGACAGCTGTTAACTATAGGACTCTTATGTAATGCATTTTGCATACTCTCCGGATTCAATGATCAAATCAGATTATCGTGTGGATCACCTAATTCGTCTCAGTGAAGAATTCAGATCTAAACTCCTCAAAAAAAGTTTGGAAATCTGGGTTTGATCGGTTATATCTCCCGTTTTGTATTAATAATCAATGCAAGCTTGGTATCACCGGAAAGATTATTTCATTTTCTTTAAAATGATACCCTACTTGTTATGATTATGCCATTAGGGAAAGGGCAGTATCTTAAAATGTGGTGTAAAGTGTAAATTGAAAAGCTGCAAAATGACCAAAGTTCGGTAAGTCATCCAATTTTTGTTGTTGTTGATGAGTATTTTTCCCAATGTCTCTTTGGTTGTTATGCACTCTAATGTGAACATTGACATGGATTGAAACAAACACCTGTACAGGTAAGCAAACAACAACAAAAAAGTGAAAACTTAAGCAAATAAACAAACATGCATGGCATATAAAAACTGGACACAGGGAATTTAATCTCACAGACCTTTCACCACATTAACACAACATGTAATAAATAAAGTGGCAGGAGCTTGATTTGCATGGATTTTCATGTTTATCTTCACATGGATCTTTGATTTCATTAATGTTCACTGATTTTACTGGCATGATCAGAGTTCAGTATTAGGTGGACGACCCGTGTGCCTGCACCACCGCCTGGCACCACTTCCCCATGCTGTTGATGAGCTTTGTGATGCGTTGCTGTGGGATGGCTTTCCACTCGTCAATCAGTAATTGACGCAGACCTGCCAATGTTGCTGCATTTATGACTCTCTTCCGTACAGCCCGGCCGAGTTGATCCCACAAATGTTCAATGGGGTTGAGGTCTGGGCTGCATTCAGGCCAGTATATTTTTGTGATACCCTCTGTCTGAGAAAATTCATGCAAATCAAGCTCCTGCCACTATTTTTTTATTACTGTGTTGTGTTAATGCGGTGAAAGGTCCGTGAGATTAAATGCCTTATGTCCAGTTTTTAAATGCCTATGCACAATTGTTTATTTTTTCACCTTTTTGTTGTTGTTGTTTCTTACCTGTGCAGTTGTTTGTTTCAATTCATGTCAATGTTAACATTAGAGTGCATAACAACCAAAGAGACATTGGGAAACTCACTCATCAACAACAACAAAAATTGGATGACTTACCGAACCTTGGTCATTTTGCAGCTTTTCAATTTACACTTTACACCACATTTTAGGATACTGCCCTTTCCCTAATGGCATAATCATAACAAGTAGGGTATCATTTTAAAGAAAATTTAATAATCTTTTCGGTGATACCAAGCTTGCATTGATTACTACTACGAAACGGAGTTTGAGGAGTTTGGTTTATTTTTATTTCTTACCGATTTTTGTGGACACAAATATCTCAATAATGACTCAGTCAATGACCTTGCAATTTTCAATGATCATGTGACATGGCATCAACTTGCCTCAAATTTCTTTTCACGGTCATCAGTCATCCGTGACGTCATCAATGAAAACCAATTTTCATCAATAAATCATCAATGCAATGCATTCAGGTAATCAAATTTGGCATGCATCAAGTTCAGGTCAATGGTCAACTTTCAGATCCATTTCCGTGCGCGCGCGCGTCGAAATTTCAGAATGCTCCAATCGACCTAGGATTTTGTTTGCACACGTTTCAGAACATTTTGAGCATTTCATGATTTTGC
>JZLH01S0056901.1:29699-43989 GCA_001188425.1 Eucidaris tribuloides | reverse complement strand
TCATTGCGTGTCATAAATTTGAAAAAGATCTGATTGCTTGTCAGTGTAAAGATAGGTATAAGACAAGGTGAAAATCTGTCTCGCTTTATCTTTTTGCATTATATTTAAATGATTTTGAATTTTATTAGAGACAGTTTAATGCGTTGATCTTCTCCGAAGAAATTGGAAGACCACGGATGCTCAGAATATGGTATCGATTATTCTAAAATTGTTCTCACCTTTATATAGCGCTAGATGACACTTGCTCTTTAGCGACAAGTGAGAACGAGCTGCAATCGGCATTATGATGCTGTTAACGATTATTGTAAAATTTGGTTGGCTTGACTTTGAATGCCCAGTAAACAAAAATAAATTATAATCTCGAGAGAAAAGTAAGAAACTTAGACCATTTTGTATTCAATGTGAAGATATTGGAGGTTGTCGAATGAGTTTACTTATTTGGCTGATGGTATTGTCAACTAGCAAGAATAACTTTAAAAAAAACCAAATAAGCAAGTTACTCAGTGTGCAAAAGAGCCATGTACAGTTTAATGAATAAATTCAAAAAAACTAAGCACTTCCTTTAGACATTCACTTGATCTGTTTAATCGACTTGTTGTGCCCATCCTGTTATCAGGGGTTATGAAAATCTCACACAAAATTGAAAGACTACATAATCAGTATTGTAAACAAGCTCTACGTACTGAGGAATAAATACAATGAATGAATAGCTCTGGGTGAACTTGAAGATAGAATATACGATTTGTAAAAAATCGATGATTATATTATGGTACTAGATCTATAGACTGTAAGAAGTCAAATGTCAACTATTGTATGTAATTTCTTAAACTACATAAGTGATCATGATATATATTCCTCTTCATTGGATAACATTCATCCATACACTTTGAATGAGTTAGGAATGTCAAATGTTGGAACGAATTACGTACACATGTGAACAAAATCGTGGGCTGAAATCAGCTATCAAATCTGAGATTAAATGATACATATTTCAAAAATGGCAAACAAATAAATGATAGTACTATGTGCTTCAATTCAGAATCTTCAAGAACGATATGAAATTGGAAAGATACTTGATCAAACTCCCATTTTCCCTCAGACTCAGTCTGACTAGGTTTCGATGTGCAACATCGCTTACTATAGTAACAGGAGATACGCTGGCATTGAACGAGATATATAGGATTTGTAATTTTGTGACGCAACAACTCGGGGACGAATTTCATTACCTTTTGAATGTCCCAAGCTTAAGGCAGACAGATTAAAATTCATCAACCGTATTATAGAATCAGGCCTAATGCTTTAAAAATGATGCAATTATAATTCCGAAAACTGCAAAGAATTGATTAATTTAGCCGAAATTTTGTCGCAAAATAATGTCGCTCCACGTACATGTATGACCATCTTATACACTCTTTTTGTTAATTCTATTCTTGAATAGAAATGTGAATGTTTGTAAATTATTGTATATTACTTTGATTTGTATTGTTTTGTTTTTTTTTCTTCTTTTTCACTTTTTACGTTTTAACTGTTTACTTTTTGCTTATCTATCACACACAATTCTCATAGCTATTCATTTGAAAAGTAGTTATTGCCACGCTCACCACAATCTAGTCGTTATAACAAAAGACTTTAATTTTTTTTAAGTGTAATATTTCTTGTTTGCATCAAACATCTTTGTATATATTGTAAATATTGTAAATATTGTAAATACTTGTTGTTTGTAAATTTTCGTTCAATACAGTTATATTTGCTTTGTTTTTGTTTTTTTTTTCCACTTTTTGTCATGAATAATACATCTATGTATAATGTAAGATTTTCTTCAATGCCCTAATTCAGGGTGACATAAGAAAATAAAAAAATCAATGTCATTGTCATTGTCATTGTCATTGTCATTGTCATTGTCTGGATTCTTAGCTTGTCGAGAGTCGTATAGGTTAATCAAACTCTCTATCTATCTACGGCTCTGTGCTCAGTGATGAGCCTTGAGGGGTGTATTTAGTTGGGGTTGGCGGCCATGGTTTGGGTGATCCAGTCATTCAAGTAGGATACATCCGCGTAGACACCGTAGTAATCGGGATCAGCGCACCCAATTCCCCAGCTGGTGATGCCGACGAGGTACCACACGTCATTCACTGGCACAACCATGGGGCCACCACTGTCACCCTGCCAAAATAAGCAATTTTCTCTGTTATCTATATATGAATATCTGTACTTGCATTTACAAGTATCTACCTCATCTACACACACACACTCACAGGGACGTCGATCCATGTTTCCGATTGGAGGGGGGGGGCAAAAGTGGAAAAAAGTCCAAATTGTAGGCCTAATAGAGGATTTTGCGCGCAAAGTGCGCCGAAAAATTGGCAATTTTGTATGTTTAATAGTATTTTTAGGCCATTTTTTATGCTTTCCAATGCTTTTTAAAACATATGTTTGCATTGCGTATTACGAATTTTTCAAATTGTCAAAATTATTGAGGGTACAAATCGATATGTTTGCCCCCCCCCACCAACTATTTTCATGGGGGGGGGCGATCGACGCCTCTGCACTCACACACACACACACACACACACACACACACACACACACACACACACACACACACACACACAGGTCATATCACACAATGGTTGGCTGGCTTTCTTAGAAGTCTCCATCTTGAATTGACTTATTCCAATACGATTCGCGCACTGTAGCGTAAAGACCAAAGTTTTCCGCGTTGCGGATTTTCCGCGGAAATCACGGAATTTGAAACAAAAGGCGGAAAACAGCATTTTGAACAAAAATGGCAAAATTTAAGTAAAATTTATAAACATTTATTGAATAAAACTAAACTAATTTACCAAAAAGTTGCCTAATAAAGCTAAAGTAATCATAGGCTACGTTACCTGTAAAGATGTCCCCAAACCCGAATCAAAACCCAAGCTTGACGTCATTTGTGATTTTATTCCAACAAAAATCCAAGTCAGAAAATTGCAAAATCACAACGTGGAGAAAAACGGAATGTGACATTAATTTGTAAAACGGAGAAAACGGAATTACCTTTGTAAAATGGAAAACTTTGGTCTTTAACTGTAGGCGAAGCAGAGCCAAAGCAGTCTTAGCTTCGATGGTATTAATGAACCGTCGACAACCTAATTTGCATGGCTTGATTTCCTCAAAAGAGTTGATAATAAGAAATGTCGAATATATCTCTGTTTTTAAAGGTTAGTGACATGATTGGGAACACTTGAAAATGCCTCAAGAACCAAATGAGTTGAAATATACACCAACTATACACTAGCAGGAGTGGATCTCCCACCTGGGAGGATTTGCCTGTTATTTGTTTACTTAAGGAGAATCAATCATAAACATAGGAAGTATCATATTTTTTGCCGGGGACGATAAAATAAGCCCATAGAGAGCCACACAGCAGTTCCGTGCTAGCGAGTGATGTTGACATTGTTTATTTTAGAATGAGTCAACGTTTGACTACAAGATTTTCACAGGAGAATCCTTGCATAGTTTACTTGATTCTAGAGTAGTTTCAGCCCAAGTTGAGGACTACCCAATCATGTCATTTACCTTATTAATTTGTATTTTTTTTCAATATTTTAAAAGAAAAACACTTCATCGCGTGAATCATGTGATGAATTTCTTGAGGCTGTCAATATCACATGTGATATACATGTAACACGTGATTTCTGTCATTGTGGGTTCATTTTTAAGTTTGTGTATGTCCAACTTGTTTGTTTTCAGAAACATGAGTCAGAATCATTTTAAGAATATTAAGACCACTATCATATTTTAGCAGAACAATTTTACCATACCCCAACATTAATTGGCACACGGTTTGGATTTGACCTTTGACCTACCTGGCAGCTATCCTTCCCACCATTCGGATATCCGGCACAAATCATGGAATCGTAGATCCAACCCGGATAGGCGCTCGTACACTCGTCCTTGGATACGATCGGGACTATTGCCTGCTGGAGTTCTTGATCGTGACCGTCATCTGATTCTAAATGAAGTATAAATGGCCCATAGAGATACTGATACGTGATTGGTGTGAATGGCATCACGTGACTGCCGTTGTGAGGATCGCAAACGTAAACACCGTTGTGACGTCACACCCGGAAACATGCGTTATATTACAGGGTGTGACGTCACTATCGTTACTGCAATCATGTAGCACCCGGTGGAGATATGTTATTTGCACATAAAATGGTGTCAAAAAGCTCCAATATCATAAATCTGGGTGAGATTGTGTACTGATTCGTGAGATATTCACATATATCCTCAAGACAATTGTGGATTTAAAATGGTGTGTTTTTAGGGGGTTAACCATTTGATTCCTTATGTGTAACTTGACTAGACAAATTGAACCAAGAATATCATTTACATACAAATGTGCTGAGCTCCAAAATGTGACTACCATTACTACAGACGTTTCTTAGTCATATTTCTCTATCTAGGTATTTGGGGTTTAAAGTGGAGGGCCCTTTTTTTTGGGGGGGGGTGGGTAAATAAGTTATTTTACGAAGATTTTGACAACTTATCTGGTGAAAAGGTGTGTTTTGCTTTCAATCTATGATTACTTCATGCTACACTAGTCTAGCAAAATTTTGGGGTTGAAATTTGGGTTAAGACATGGCCAATTTGGTTCAAAAATATGATTTTCTTTAAAAACAAAAACAAAATTTTCAAGAGAACGCTAAACGAGCCAGTGTTTCCTCGCAGAATAACCTGTTGTTTAAAATCAAATATCGTTTCGTTTATAGGCTACTCCCACAAACGTTTTTGAAAAAAAAACGCGTTTTTTGTTTAAAAAAAAACAATCTTTGGTCAAAATTATTGGCGAAATTATGTGGAAAATGAGCAATGTCGTAAGATTTTTTGCAAATTCCTAAGAAACAGTCGTAATGATCCGTCTGATGTTATTTTGGGGTAAAATTTACCACATTCGATCATACATACCGTACATTTTACATTGTACATTACATGTAAACTGAGCATCATGATTAACGCGTGCATCTGTACAGACCATTATTGCCTTGTCTATACATACAGTGTGGCCCAGAAATAAAACGGTACGCTAAATTCATCATTTTCCCTTTTCATTATCCAAATAAAATACTATTTTTTTCCTTTCATCTGATAACTTGCTCTTTTCTGAGTAATGCAACACTTAGATCGTCAATTTTCGTTCAGTAGGTTACGAGGCAATTTTGAAAGCAGTACACGTCAGCTTATCTAGCGGTAAAGCGGTAATTATTGATGGGGTCCTATAACACCAGAGCCCTATCTCATAAAACTTGCAATCCTAAAATCGATTGTAAGTTTTAAAATACTGGGTTATGATAGGTTGAAATCAACTTGCAATCGATTTTTGAGAGTTGCAATCAATTGCAAAGTTTTATGAGACAGGGCTCAGAATACTGCGACGCACGTATAGGCGCTGCTGTCGCAGCGCAGCGCGGCTACCCTGGTCCAAAAGGTCCAAAAGAAATTACACGTAAACTGGCGCACGCACACAAAATTTACATTGGTTCATATAAACGGCCCTAAAATGGAAAGTCCCCAACAAAATTAGATGGTCTTGGTGTCAATCTACTAACAAAAAAAAAATAGTTTATCAGATAAACCAAATAAATATGAGAAAATAATATGGAAAATAATCATAAATGTAATTGAAATTCCTTTGGGAATTATATTTTCCCTCAAGACAATATTTTCCCGGAGCGATCTCTCGGGGAAATATATAATTCCCTCTGGGATGTCAAGTATTATATTACACCTCTGGGCAGGCAATATATGTATAATGTATAAAAGTACCTTTTCACATTAAAAATTGACATAATTAGTCAAACTGATATTTACAGAGAAAAAGTAACTGTCTTGAAAATGGCTTTCAAGGCCGTGTAATTCAAAGTCCAAGTGGGACTAAAGGTTATTCTTTATAATTCGCATACAATTATCTTTCTGCACGTTCAATTTTGAGAAGAAAAACAGCTGTTGCCATTTCTGTTTCTATATCAGTGTTATTTGTTCCTTTGAACTATCATTGTTTGCTAACGATCTATATCAATTGATAATAATTGTGACCCGTGCACGATGCCCTGATAAAGTCGCACAACCCAAAGGTAAGTCAAGTGCGAAATATTGTAATTATGATATAAAGTATGCAGCGAAGTGTCCTCAGAAATCGAAAGTTTCATGATCCTCACATGTTGCAAACGTTTGAATATTTATATTTTTCACGCAAAGTATTTTTGCTTCTATGTTTATGTTTTATAAGATGTGCGAGTTTATCAGGGTATTGTGGTGACAGGTCAGTGCCTAGGCGAATCTCGTACATCAAACAAATCAAACATTCGCCGGTATACGTGAAATCACCGACAATAAGGAGGCAGTAAGGGAAAGAGTCCCCCTATGGGAAAAAGTCCCCTTCACTCAACAAAAAGGGTGGTCTTCGATTCAACCTGTCACACGTCTGGGACAGAGCGCTAAAACGCGTACATCATCGCATCAAGTGCGCAACCAGGAATGCGCGTAACGCGCTAGTTCGTCGACACTAGGCAGTGGCGTATCTAGCGGGGGGCAAGGGGCACGTGCCCCGGGCGCCACTTTCAGGGGGGCGCAAAAAGGTAAAAGTTTGAAGAAAACATGGAAAATGAAGAAAAAATGAAGAAAAAGGGGCGCGATTTTAGTACTTGCCCAGCTGTTTCAATTGTTGGAAGGGGCGCAATTTTAGCACTTGCCCCGGGCGCTGCATTTCCTAGATACGCCACTGACACTGAGGCAACGCATCATCTTCAAAATACTTCACTAATTGATAAAGTTTACAGGTAACGGTATCCTAATTATTGGCCCATAGAGATATGTGTTATTTTTATCGACTTCGGCCCAGTTTTTTGACAAATTTGAGATTACGCCAGACCTTGTTTTTGTAATATGTTGTGTACCAATACAAATCATTTCATCTTATTTTCAATTTACACCATGTTTGCCAATAAACTTTTTCGCTACCCTCCTTTGAAGTAGACAGTCCTGATAACCTTTGCCCCACCAAAGCACACAGCCATGAAAGCCCTCTGCAAATGAGGTCATCAAAATTCATCCTCCAAATGCTAAAAACTGCCAAAAATACCTCAAATCTCACTGACTAAATCTGCAGACATTGTATTTAATTAAACTGACACCAAGAAGGCACAACAAGACATATAAATGGCATAATCAAGCATCAAATCAGAGTTTTAGTGGCACTTCAGCTGTAGGGACCGCTGCTTTGCGTAGTAAACAGGTCATGCATAATATTAATTAGGATACCGCTACCCACAGGCAGGAGTAGACGAAACGTTGTCCAATTCATCTCAAGTAAGTCCAGCCTTATTATTTATAATTATACTCTGAGTTATGCGACTGGATGACTAATAACATTCTTAAGACTCACCGACAATATATTTATCATAATTAGAAGAAGAGGAAAAATAAGAACAAGATGAAGGAGACGAAAAAAGAAACAGATGGAGAAGAAAAAGAAGACGAGGAATCGAGAACAAGATCAAGGAAAGAAAAAAAGAACAACATCAACAACGAGATGAAGAAGAAACACAAGAAGAAGAACAACAATATGAAGAATCAAGAAAAGAGAAGACGGGAGAAGAAGAAGGAGAAAGAGAAGAAAAATCGACGACAACTTAGATAAAGAAGTAGAACAAGAAGAAGAAGGAGAAGAAGGAGAAGAAGAAAAGAGAAGACGGGAGAAGAAGAAGGAGAAAGAGAAGAAAAATCGACGACAACTTAGATAAAGAAGTAGAACAAGAAGAAGGAGAAGAAGAAGAAGAAGAAGAAGAAGAAGAAGAAGAAGAAGAAGAAAAGAAGAAGACGAGGGATCGAGAACAAGATCAAGGAGAAGAAAGAAGAAGAACAACAACAACATCAAGATGAAGAAGAAACACATTAAGAACAACAACAATATGAAGAATCAGAAAAAGAAAGCAGAGGATAAGAGAAGAAGAAGGAGAAAGAGAAGAAAACAGAACAACGACGACAACTTAGATAAAGAAGAACAAAAAGAAGATGAAGAAGAAAACCAAAAAGGAAAAGAACAAGAAGAAGGAAAAGAAGAAGGAGAAGACTAATAATGATACAAAACAATGCTCTCGAAAAAATGCACAAAATAGTAATTCCAGTCTGTCTCCGTTTATTGCAAATAATGCCCATGCATACCTTGTTCTCCCCACCCTGTGATGAAGGCCTCAGTCCCATCGTTTGGCCGTTTAGCCGCCAAACAAGCGGGGGATACATTGTCGTTCATCGTCACAGTGACGGCCAGCTTGATCAGTGCGACGTCATTCTCGTCACTCCTGGAGTCGTAGTCAGGATGGCGAATGATTTTCTGAGCTTTTGAAGTCTGCCTGGTAGGTTCGGCCAGGTCATTCTCGACGTGGCCCCCAGCAGAAAACTGGTACTGGTCTAACTTTGGACTGAGACGAAAAGTGGACGTGGAGAGCGAATCAAGACGTTCACAGAGAGAAAGGTGTTAAAAGGTCACAGTTTAAAGATTGTGATATCATGATTTCCACACACCTGCAATTGATGGCTCTGTTTGGCTGTGAAACATATGACACTGAAGCAACCTTGTTTTACAGCCAACGAAATTACAGTGGAATGGCAAAGTTGACATGCATTTTTTTTTATAAAACAATGTCCAGGAAAGGGGCTTAATCATTCACGGTGTAACCATTCACACTTACCTTAACCTCTCACAAGACCTTGTGGCAGAAAAGTCAGTTAAGTGAAAAAAATAACCATTAAAAAACTCAACTCTAACTTTGTAACGGGTCAGAAACATATACAAGCTGGACCAGTGCCAATATGGACTCAGATACGCAGAACCATAGATGTACCTCTATGGCAGAAGAGACTGAAAGCTATGTACCAGAGTTGTTGACTCGAGTCGGTGACTTGGACTCGAGTCAGACTCGAGTCGCCAATTTTTCTGACTTGTGGGCAAATAACTTGTGACTTGACTTGACTTGTGGGTAAATAACTTGTGACTTGACTTGACTTGTGGGCAAATAACTTGTGACTTGACTTGACTTGTGAGCGAATGACTTGCGACTTGACTTGTGAGCGAATGACTTGCGACTTGACTTGACTTGAGAAAAAACAAGTACCGGTATTCTTCAAAATAAGGATTAATGCACATGTACATGTATGCATGATTATAAGTGTGGTATTTTTGTTTTGGTTATAAAATTTTTAAAAACTCTTTATACTTGGTTCATATGCACCCTCCAGATGTCCTTTCTTTTATTCAACGGCCATCTGAATAAATGTTTTCTCATCTGGGGGAAAGACTGTGCGGAGTTGTTTGTTTTGGGGCACAATTTTTGATGTTGTTGACTTGACTTGACTTGACTGGGGACTTGACTTGACTTGACTTGACTTGCGACGAAATGACTTGCGACTTGAATTGTGAAAAAATGACTTGCGACTTGACTTGACTTGTGGGCAGATGACTTGTGACTTAACATGACTTGAGACAGAATGACTTGCGACTTGACTTGACTTGAGAAAAAATGACTTGGTTGCAACACTGCTTTGTACAGCCGGCGCCTGATATCGAGAATGTGCTACTATAGTCCGGGAGCCAAATCCAGATTTTGGGCAGGACCTTGTTTTAGGGTCTATAGTTTTTTTCTTTGCAGATTATGCTTCCTAGGACCATCAGTTTGAACAATCTGGAAACTGACACTCTGTCAGCCTTGAGCAATTTGAGATATCCGCAAAAACAAAATGGCTGCCAAAATGCCCAATTTTTGTATAGAAAACTATAAAAGCGTATGTTTGTTTTAGTTACGGACTACCAGTTGTGTATATTTTTAGAAGTGCATCACCCTAGACAAGACTGGAGGCATTGTTTCATCATAGATGACATGATAATTTGCATATTTCCAATAAATCACTATGTTAGTCCTAGTTCCAGACCCTGCAACTTCCCCTTCCTCCAAATAGACGCAATGCGGCCAGGTGAGCACCTGTGACCTGTGATGTCGGGCCCATATACCTGAACCAACACATTAATCTTAGTTTAATGTAGTTGGCTGATAACAGTAATTTCTTTTGAATAGGATGGGCTCATTTTATCAGTCTTGAGCAATATGACATATTCGAAAAAAAAATGGCCGCCAAAATGCCCTATTTTTTATAGAAAAAACTAAATTGGTTTTAGTAATGAACTACTAGTTGTGTACATTTTAGAAGTCCATTACTTAAGACAAGTCTGTTAGTGTTGTATCATAACAGATCACATTTTAATTTACCTATTTACAATTAATCACTATGTTAGTTTCTCTTCCAGACCCTGCGACTTTATCTTCCTCCGAATAGACGCACAGCGGGTCGGCCGGGTGAGCACCCCAAGGCCTGCGTCCTGCGATGTCCGGCAGATGTAGCCTCCCCTCAACACATTATTAGTCTTACTTATAATTAGGATTCTTACAACCATTGATTAAAAAACAATCTTAAAACTGTCACTCTGTCAGCCTTGAGCAATTTAAGGTATGCACAAAAACAAAACACATTTTTGTGATGATGAATCATAATGAATGACAGCGTTTAATAATAGGTTTATATTCTTTAAAAGAATCCTAAATACGTATATTTCTCTAAGTCCATTACCTGAGAGAAGTTTGAAAGTGTTGTGTTATCTCAAATGACTGCCAATTTTCATATTTTAAGATGGTACTTAATCAGCATTGACCAATTTGAAATACGTAGCAAGAGCAAAATGACCCCAAACTATTTTTTTAACATGGATGGAGGTCCATGTTTTTACACACAAAAAATATAGTGTGTTTTTGTTTTGTTTTTTTCAATAATAGTCCATTTATTTTGTGGCTATTGAACAGCCATCAACTGAGAAAACTCTAGAGAGGTTATATGGTCACAAATGACATACTAATCACTAGAATCCAATATGGGGAAAAATACTAAAAGCTACCCCCGTATCCCAGCAAAAGAAAAGTACTCAGATACTCTAACAAGATTCCCAAACTGCGTTGTAAGACCAACAGAATGAAGAATAATCCAATCCCAGCTTTAATTCGCCTTTTGAACTCGAAGTAATCAAATACACAAATGTTATGCCGAATGAATATCATTCTACTGTTACTGTTTTAATACACTTTTACATGCTTGGGGGTGGTGGGGGACTACTAAGTAAAACAAAACTCAGATAACATGCATGTTTGTAAATTGTAATCATTTTACAATGAAATGTCCACAAATTGTTTTACTTCTCTGTTACCGGGTTAAATGATTATGCCTGCCAGTATCTTACTTTGAATTATACAACTGAATCCAGTTACTATTTTTATTTTCATTACATTCAATATTTACTCTCTTTTTGATACGAAATAATTAATAATTATACAGTGCAATATATTTATAGATTTAATTTACGCTTACTTCGTCGTATTGAAATGGCTTATTATCGAAATATTTTCAAATCTTACGTCAACATGAATCAAAGTGAACAAATGCCATGCTGAATAAATATAATTACATGAAGAATAGTAGAGTGCAATATACATGTATTTACATAGAATTAAGTTATGCTTATTTTGTCGCATTAAATTGGTTTGTTATCAAATTGTTATAAATTTTACGTCAACATTGAATCATAATACAATTCTTCATGAAGGTACTCAAACAAGTCATTATCGAAAACATCATAAAAATTTTGTTCTTAAAATATATATTGATTATCATTCTAGATTTTTACACGGCATATCTTACTCGTTAATTATTATACCTGTTTGTCAATTTCCATTGATTATTTTAATTGTAAGTTTTACGCAATTCAGCCTTTTGGCTGCGATGTTTTACTGCTTTTGATATTCAATAAATCCATTTCTATCTATCTATCTAAGCTGTAATTCACATTTGCGAGTTTGTAGCATATAAAGTATAATAGATGCCGTGCTTGTTTTCTTACCAGTAAGTTTGGATTGGTATAATGTTCGCAGTGATTCTCGTATTTTCCAGGAATTTGTCATTTTAGGAATCCTTTTTTATTTTCAGAAAATGTAGGCTCAACAACCAAGGGGATATGTGGGGGGTATTTTGCGAAAATGTGTGACATAAAAAAATCACTTACAATTACTTAAAAATTATTTCATTATTCTTTTAAACTCCTTATTAGGAAAGGTTCCCTTTCCGAATTTTGATTCTTAAGAAAATGATGAGCAAATTCTTCTATATAATTCTATAAGTAAAAGATTACCGTAAGCTCAAACTCGCTCGCATCCAGATTGGAGACAATTTGCTAATCATAAATTGAACTCTGGAAAGGAAAGGTTTGGACATAACAGATACTGGATTATTTGTGCATGTCGATAGCCAATCCACCTGCCTTTGCCTGCTCTGATGAATAGAGCATGTTAATGTTCTTGGTGCTTGCAGAATTCCACCATGATCTTCTTCTGAAATCAAAGATCCGAATTATGATCCTGCAAGCTCAGAACCATCTCTGTTATATGTTCTGTGGTCGGCAAATGGGTAGATTTTCTCTTTGACATCCAGCTCCCTCATGAACGAATTTTTTCCTGCAAGTCATATAAACGACAGGGTCAATTGACCCCTTCTTAAACAGAACTGTTGCATTCAATACTGTATGATACCATAACTTTCCACCAAAGCTTTAACAGCTGCTACCAAATAGGCAGCCACTTATCATCCATCACAACATGGAGCATAAAGACTAGAAGAATTGATACTTAAAAGTAATGTGCTAACATAACAAGCTTGCAACACTTTATATCTAATTTACTATCTTTGTTTGAAGCATACTAAAGGAGGAGAAAATGCATCGTTAAGGCTTACAGACTTGGGGATATGGCCATATAGGTATAGACCTTTACTGCAAAATAAAATATTGACTTGTGCTTTTTGTCTGTAAAAATGAGTTAGTTTGGAAGCCATTTTGTATTGACAAATGCTGACATTTTAGTAGTCTGGCTTCCAGACTTTTAAATGAGCACATCACATTTTACGGAAATTACTGTCAGTCAACTGCCTTGAACAATACAACTAGTGTGTTGACGTTATATGGGACAGACATGGCAGGCCTCAGGTGTTCAACCGGCATCAAGGCGTCTATTTGGAGGAAGGAACAGTGAATTTAACATAATGATTAATTGTAAATGTGCAAATTACATGTGATCTGTTATGATACAACACTAACAGACTTGTCTCAAGTAATAGACTTCTAAAAATATACACAACTAGCAGTCCATTACTGAAACCAAAATTCATTTTTTTTTGTGATTTTTCTATACAAAATTGGGCATTTTGGCAGCCATTTTGTTTTTTCCGCATATCTCAAATTGCTCATGGCTGACAGAATGAGCTCATCCTATTCTAAAGAAATTACTGTAATCAGCCAACTATCATTAAACTAAGATTAATGTTTTGGTTCAGGGTATATGTGCACGACAATCACAGGCCACAGGTGCTCACCTGGCCGCAATGTGTCTATTTGGAGGAAGGGGAAGTGGCAGGGTCTGGAACTGAGACTAACATAGTGATTTATTGGAAATATGCAAATTAATATGTCATATATGATGAAACAATGCCTCCAGTCTTGTCTAGGATGATGTACTTCTAAAAATATACACAACTAGTAGTCCGTAACTAAAACAAACATACGCTTTTATAGTTTTCTATACAAAAATCAGGCATTTTGGTGGCCATTTTGTTTTTTGCGCATATCTCAAATTGCTCAAAGCTGACAGAGTGTCAGTTTCCAGATTGTTCAAACTGATGGTCCTAGGAAGCATAATCTGCAAAGAAAAAAACTATAGACCCTAAAACAAGGTTAACCCCCGTGGCTGCTGGACTACTATCCAACTTGAGCAACTGGCCTCGGCTTATCGTTTTGAAAACTGGAGATCGTTTGATCCCAAATTTTGAACATTGTCTTTTTCCATATCGTTTTACCACTGGATCAAATCTGAACAAAACTGGTAACTTCTGCAAATAATGCACCACGCCGTACCCCGGGGTACCACGTTGTGCAACGCCCTCTTATGTTCAAAAATGTATTTTCTTCAGTTATGATCGCTGAAATCAGTGGTGATGATGTAGAGGCTATGCAAGTGGACAACAAAAAGGCATAAACTTACGAAAATGGGGTAAAAATGAAGCTAAATTTGTTATTTTCACCCTTATTACAGTAGCTTTTACATAATTTTGAAACCCAGGGTACAGTGCTAAAAAATAAATAAATAATTCGACAAAA
>JZLH01S0056901.1:10288-25819 GCA_001188425.1 Eucidaris tribuloides | reverse complement strand
TCAGGTGCATATTTCCCTCCTACTCTCTAAAAAATAATGAGTGAAAATATTCACTCTTTGATGAGTGAATTTCAAAAAAAGTGTGAATTAAGAATGAATTTGGAGTAAATTTGGAGTGAATTTGGAGTGAATATATGTGTTATTGACTCATTTTGGAGTGACCTCAAGGATCACTCGAAATCTCTGATCCGTGAGGAGGCTCCAAATGAGTGAATAACACATATATTTTCACTCCAAATTCACTCCAAATTCACTCTTAATTCACTCTTTTTTTTAATTCACTCATCAAAGAGTGAATATTTTCACTCATCATTTTTTAGAGAGTACGTGTGGAGAAGCAATGTGTATGTATGTCTTGCTAATCTTGCGCGAGAGGGAATCGAACCCAGCGTCTCATGTGTAAAAGGCAAATGACTCCACAATGATTTATGGATGTATGAAATGGATGCACGAGTATGACTTTTAGAATACATATAGTTTTATATTATTTACCTATATAAGGTAGCCTTTTCAGTAACCAATTATTACAGTTATGGACAAAAGTTTGGAATATATTTTTTCCACTAAATGCAGTTATCAATTATCAGGAAAAGGTTTCTTGTCCTGAAGTAGAGACGGGGGCGGCGCCACAGGAGGTCAGGGGGTGGGCGGCCAACCCCTATTCTATTATTAAAATGGCGGGAATTTTACTGTTTTTCGAAAATATCGCCCTCCTATTGTTGTTGATTTTCCTTGTAAAAAGAATGGCGAGGAAAAATGCTTTTTGTCGTCGTCGACCCCCTGCCCCTCTTATCGGACACTGTTCGGCTTGCATTTTGGCTAGTAAAAAAATTGTTTGGCAGGCAAAATTTCCCCCCTTTTTTGCCCCTCCTAAAATGTTACCCTGGCGCCGCCCCTGAGTCGAGCTCATTTGAACTTAGTAACGATATGCCTGCATGGGTAATTGATCATTATTCGTAAGAAATCTGCTCTTTAAAACAGGGCTACGCAAAGAAATAAACATATTCCAAGCTTTTGTCCAGGACTGGAGTATCACGATAAATCGTCTTGCTGAGGGACGTAACTGCGCGTGACGGGAATCGAACCTAACCAATCCACTACACCACGATACCTCAAAAAATAAATAAATATAATAACAACATCCTTTAACTTACTTCTTTTCAAAGCAATGTGCTGCGGATACCACCCACTGGTTATTGAGCAGGGTCCCGCCGCAATAGTGGCCGTAACGATCCTTTATGACTTCAACCATCCACGGCCAGCTGCCCTGTTTAGCAGCCTTGCCGCCCACTATATCGATAGCGGGCTGTGAGGCTGGCTGGAAGGGGGCGGGGTCTAGATCAGGAGCAATGGCCGGTTTACCGCACGTAGATGTATCTGTATACAAAAATATAAAATGTTGCAAAAAGTTATGGCTGTGAAAACTGATTGATTTTTTTCCAACTTTTATATTTTTAAAGGTATTTTCACTCAGAAGCGAGCGTATTATCGTGTATATAGGGAGTGACAAGGGGTGACCATCCCTTTATAAAGTACAGTGGTCTCCACTTACTGGGGTAGCCATTGGCAAACCATTTTTTACCCATTTAACACTAGTACCATATTATATGGAGAAAATTACAATGAAAAACATAAGAACTAGCCCGTCACCGGGCCGAAGTTTTGGAATTCACTGGACGATAGCATAAAAACACTGAGTCTTTCTACTTTTAAAGATAGATTGAAGAAGATCCTATTGGACAAATACACAAACACCAAAATAATCTCCTAAATTATAGAAAGTGTTTTTTAAGATGGAAAACTGTCACCTGCCATTTTTTCTCCTCTTTTGACAATATACTGATGCTCTTGAACTTGAGAATAACCTGCTCACCTTCTTCCTCTTCCTTTTTCTCTTACCGTCATTTGGTAATATATCGTCTTGTTCATTTGTGTTTCGTCCTGTCTGTCTTAATGTGATATTCCAGGCCACGTTTACCATAATTATGCGCATTCAATGGGACCTATGTAACACAAGTTTACTTTGCATATAGGTTCTTATGTTAATGATAATTATCTAAATATGAATTATTATATTGTGTCCGTTGATAATGAACAATGTGAAAATGAAACAAATGTACTGCTATGATGATGCCAATGTGTATGAATTTTTTCATTTATGTATTGTTTTACATGAATTTCTTGATGCAAAAGTGGAAAAAAATAAATTCAAATCAAGTCAAACTGTAACTGTACCCCTTTAAATATTGTGTCAGGGATGTACAAGTCCATTACTTCCCTTCATTATCAATACCAAACGGTAAATTAGTACTTACAAATGTTGTGTTGAAAGTTTGAGATCCATACGTCATGAATTTGTTGTTTTATGAGAAAAACCAATAACGACATGTTGCCAGAATGTTGTTCTTTCCGTGAGTTCCAAATTTGCTCAAACTGCGAATCGCGGTTTTTGTGTAACGTCGTAAGACAAGCGGAGCGCTCTGATTGGCTAAATGGCTAACCTCCGCACGACCGTTGGCTAACGGCTGATCGGACAATTTTGGAACGGCACGTGCACGTTTGACGTCGCGGATTTTTTGAAAATGCTTCTGAGTAATTTGAAAAAGGATGAAGTTTGACCGTCCAGATTTTCACCAAAACTCAATATTACCCCGAGTCTCTATGAGAGGTGTTTATTCATATTAATCTTCACATTGGATATGATTTCAGGTGATTTTATTCATTTAGGTGTTTTTGACGTGCAAATGAATGACATAATCTTGAAATGTTACCCCATTATCCGGAGACCATATTGTTTGAACTTAGATTTGAAGCAACTATGTACAATGAGCAGCTGGGGCAAACGTTTTACGCGTATATTCTGTAACATTTTTTAATAGATTGAACTTGTTGAAGCAAAAACGTTTGGCAATATTATTATATTATTATATTATCATATTATATCTACAAAATATAACAAAGGGCTTACCAGCGGCAGCCAATGAGATGGCGCAGACTACAAGTAATAGCTTCAACATTGCGAAGATTTTGCAAAGAAACGACTGTTTGCAAGAAGGTTTCACCAGGTTGTGATACCTACACCTCCAAATGTTGTATATTTATTCCTATATGTCTTCTCAACAGAGCCATGCTCATAGCTGGGGGAGGTGGAGGTGGGTCGATGGGTGGCGGTTGCCCCAATGCCAAACAGAAGGAGATAAAATGGAGTTGGGCATGTCGCACCTTTTTACGATTATTTTTTTTTATTGTCATCATAATTAATGTTGGCTCCTCCGATATTTTGCACCAGAAGCACAGGACACCTCTTTTCAGACCTAAACCGTTTTTGCTTAATCAAATGTTCTAATCACCCGCCCCCCCCCAAAAAAAAAAAAGATCTCGTTACGCCACTGAAAATGGCGACATCCGTACCGTGTAAAGCGACCAGGTGCGCAGATAAAGACAGGAAGAAAGTAAATACGATTTCGCGGGTCTTACTCATTTTGGCCTACCCGAGAACTTGAACCAGCACACATTAAGGTAACTAGCAATGATTGGAGGTACTCCTCAACTTCGTGTTAAAATTGTTCTAGAGTCAATTAAACTATGCAAGGATTCTGCTGTGAAAATTTTGTGGTAAAATGTGTATCGTTGTGACAGGCCACATTCCTTGTGTGGCTTTCTATGACCATTAATTTCTGTCGGGACACGAGAGTAATTCAGTGATAGTATGTTGATGGCTTGATTGTCTTATGTAAACAAACTCAAGAACAAATCCCCCAGTCAAAGATTTAGACTCTACAATTGGTATATGTCCCAACTAATTCGCTTCTTCTAATTTTATTTCTTCTGATAACTATTTCCGATGTCACTATCACTTATTATTCGCATTTTATATATCCAATTGTAATCACTCACTTAATAAAATGTTCATGCTATATCATTTATATCTTATGTAACGGGTGGTCCACGCTTACAAGATTCCCTTTTTAGTGAATCACTCTTTTCCATCAGTTTCTTTTGTTAAGCCTATAAAGCAGTGTTTCATTGATAATTCAATTTGTTATATACCTTGACTTTTAATATACTTCATGAACTAGTTTGTATCATTTCTTACAAATTAGAAAAAAATGTAAATGAATGCTTTATGAAAAAATGGATACTTTGTAATGATCATGTATTACCCTTTGTTTGTTTGGATGGAATTAAGTCTAATTGAACTTGAACTTGAACTTGGAGGCATTTCAGTGTTCCCAATTATGAATTAGCCTTAAAATAACTGAATAAAAACTAAAGCAATTCGACTGCATGTAGATGATGGTATGCCCTGGCTTTCCCTTGCCAAATTCTTCACCAAAAAAATAATGGCAGGTAACACCAACTGCATCGAATATAATTCCAATCATTCATTAATTTATTTTTCATTCATTCATTCATTTCGTTTTCAACTTATAAGACAGAAAATTAATTCATTTACAAACTCATGAAGATCAGGCTACTTGGCTAATGCATTAAATCATATTCTACAAAGAGTCACAGAGCAAATTAACGTGTAATCAAAATAAGAATTCATACTGATATATTATTCTATTTTTGAAACGATAAGCCATTAAGAGGTAGTTGGAACATAAAGAAACATAGATGGCCAATTTAAGTTAATAAAAGAAGTTGAAAACGTATTGTATATGGATACATAATATATAATAATAATAATAATGATAAGAAGAAGAAGAAGAACAACAACAACAACGTCTGATTTACCCAGGGTAGCCACTTCAGTCAGATAGACTGCTCTGCCAGCGGGCTCTGCATAACACAAATGTTATTATTACCCTTTTCTGTTCTAGAATGCCGATCGCCTGGCTAGAAAGCAGAAGGTACCATTTTTAAAAAAGAGATATTTTCCATGAAAGGGGGTGGGCCTGTTAACACACTCCCTTTTGCAAAAAGTGGTTGTGTTAATACAATCTTTTGAAAAAAAAGTGCAAATGTATAAGACCATCACTTCCCTTCTCAATACAAAAAGATAGTTAAGTACTTACAAATGGTGTGTTGAAAGATTGAGATCCTTATGTCATGAACCTATTGTTACGTTGTTGTTGTTGTTGTTGTTGTTGTTGTTGTTGTTAGTTTGTAGGTTTTTTTTAAAGCCAATCATGTCAAATGTTATGTGTAAGGAATAGCGCATGGGCATTTTGTCTACTGTCTACGGAAGAAGAGATTAGTTGCTTGCTTGCTTGCTTGCTTGCTTGCTTGCTTGCCCGCTTGCTCGCTTTCGTGCTTTCTTGCTTGATTAATTGATTGATTGATTGATTGATTGATTGATTGAGTGATTGATTGATTGATTGATTGATTGATTGATTGATTGATTGATTGATTGATTGATTGATTGATTGATTGATTGATTGTGTGTTTGATTGCTTGCTTACTTGCCTGTGTGTTTAATTCCTTGATTGACTTTCTCATTAATTGATTGATTCATTCATTTTTTCATTGATTGATTGATTGTTCGCTTGATTGATCGATTGATTGATTAATTGATTGATTACTGATCGATTGATTGATTGATTGATTGATTAATTGATTGATTGATTGATTGATTGATTGATTGATTGATTAATTAATTGTTTATTGTATGATTGATTGATTGCTTATTTGCTTGATTGTTTGATTGACTGACAGATTGATTGATTGCAAGAATAATTAATTGCCTTGGACTATTTAACATAACAATGTCAGAATTGTGAGCTTATTTGTTCCTCGGTCGTCGTGTCAATGCCGTTAACCAATTATGGCCTGGTGGTATTGTCGCAGCCCGGATAGCTGTAGACGCGGGTTCGAAACCTGGGTTCATTTTTTCTGACATGTTTGTTAAAATCATAAATAAGCAGTTGCGATCTAAAATACAGAGAGAGACAAATGAAATAATTTATTACATCAATAATTAATTCATTCATTCATTCTTTCTTTAAATGATCGATCGATTGGTTGTTTGATTGATTGATTGATTGATTGATTGATTGATTGATTGATTGATTGATTGATTGATTGATTGATTGATTGATTGATTGATTGATTGATTGATTGATTATTTGATTGGTTGATTGTTTGATTAGTTTTTAGTTGTTGACTGAGTAATTGGTCGTTATTAAATAACTTGAGAAGGATTCGTCAATATGGTGGAGGTTATGTTTTCGGTTCTGTCTGTTTATCTACTGTCATTCTGTCTATTTGTGTACAACATAACTCAATGAACGGATTTTCATCAAACTTTGCAGGGTGTGTTTATAATGAGGTAATCATGGCTGCTTGGCGGTCTGCGCTCTCGGAATGTTTCTGTAGTTTCTCTAAATTATCGAGTTACAGTATGTTTTTTTCAAGTTTCTGCTATATCCGACAATGGCTGTGTTTGTCAGATATAATCAATAAATTAATAAAAGGTACCAATCAGTCAGTCAATCAAATTGACCAACCAGTCAATCAATCAATCAATCAATCAATCAATCAATCAACCAACCAACCAACGAATCAATCTACTAATATCTTCTTTCGTGAACAGAAAGCTAATGCGCTATACACATTATATGTGACATTGTTGGCTTTAATATTGTAAAAATTTCTTAGACACTGTATTACAAAGATTTAAGGTACAGGGAATTTCATTTGTGGCCTTCCAATAATAGAACAAAACATTATTCATGCCCTCGGGCTATTTATAAATGATTTGCCTGTGATCAGAACTTACCTAGATTTTGTGGGTAAATGTGAAAAAAAACAATATATATGTAGTGTATGTCCTAGGGACACTGTTCTAAATCGCACTTAGGTGTATGACGGACCTACCGTAGGTCCATGGATATATCAGGCTGATTACATTTTTTATGTAATACCAGACGATTGTGCTGGCATGTTTCAGGCACTGAATGGAGTGCAAGGTCATCTACGTGTACAGTACAAACCTATTGCACTGTGACACTGTCCATGGAGGTAAAAAGAAACCTACATGCACTGTCTAAAAATAAACTAGTACTAGTCATTAATACTGCGTATCTAGCTCACACACTTTGCAGCAGGTCTTTTTCGTCTATATACCAGTATATTTGCACAATAGTAAATCTTAGGCATGCGTGGGAAACATCCGGCCTTTTAATAAATGAATATCTACACGACTCCTTAAATATGAATATAAATAGATACAGTAAGTATAAAATACAATACAAACTCAGTAAAGTATCTTTTCGTGCAGTGGTGTTAAATTGAAAATGAGCCCATTACCACGCTGTCTTAAAACTCGATTTATAAGTGGTATGGTTGATATTTTCTATAACTCACTTTAAAAAAAAAAAATCCGTATCTAGGTACGAAATCGTTCATTTACCTCCTACGAGTGTGCACAAGCAATTTAAATGTTGTTACGTTGTAAATTTTAATGATTCTAATTTAGCATCAATCCGATTTCCTTGAATAAATTACTGAACATCTATTCAAACAAACAGACCGAGAGATAGACAAACATACAGAACCGAAAACGTAACCTCCGCCTTCCAAACATTTCACATACTGGCGGAAGTAATTTAAAATGAATATCTACACGACTCCTTAAACATGAATGGGTAATATAGATAGGTGCAGTAAAAAAAATACAATACAAACTCAGTGTAAAATATCTTTTCATGCACCGGTGTTAAATTGAAAATGAGCCCATTACCACGCTGTCGTAAAAAAAAACCGATTTATAACTGGTATGGGTAATATTTTTATAACCCATTAAAAGCAAAATCCGTAGCTAGATACCAAATTATTCCTTTATATCCTACAAGTGGTCACAGGCAAATTATGTTGTAAATGTTAATGATTCTAATATAGCATCAATCCCATTAATAACAGAACATCTATTCAAACAAACAAACAAACATAAAGGAAAACGTAACCTCCGCCTTCCTTACATTTCACCTACTGACCGAAGTAATAAGTTTTTTTGTGTAATAGTTTCATTATTAGTGCGATATTGGGAATATCTAGGGTATAAAAACACGAAAATTTTGTTCTCCGCATCCATACTGCGTTGTAGACAGGTCCAACATTCTGGTGATTCGGTCGAGTTAAGGTAAGTGTTTAGAAAACACACGATTACCTATATTATTAATGTATAAACACGTCTTCTGATAGAATCCGATAGCCTATGTGAACCTTCCGTGCTTCGTAACTGATTGTTCATTTGGTAGATTTGATATTTGATATGCTTAAACATTCGAACATTCTGTTTATTATGTTTAATCTGAATATTTTTTTTTGTAATTTATCCAAATATTTTTTTTCGCTCATTTTCTAATGTCTAGAGAACCTTTTCTTCTTCTTCTTTTTAAAACTTGCTTTCATATTGTATATTTGTTATTGTATGTATTATTTTCATTCCATTCCATTTCATATTTTATGTATATATTGTAATATATTTGTGTTGTTTTTTACCGTGTTGCAGGGCCCCTTTGTAAATCAGTCTGCTAACTAAAAGGGCTACCCTGCGGAAATAAAACGGAATAAATAAATAAATAAATAAATATTTTGTTAGAATAACAGACTAAACAGGGTGGCCCAGAAAGAATGCTACGAGTATGATCGCCAATTTCTTCAACATTATCGGCAAAATGTCATTAATTTTTATTTCGTTGGTTAGGAACATTTACTTTTTCGGCAATTAAAATGATACCAAGATCATTGATTTATGAGTAAGGCGCTTTTTGAATTCTAGTGGCCACTTGGTTCGGTTATGGCAAATGCTAATTTCCCAAATTTGCCAATTTTTCAACGGAGGCGGTCATCGGAACGCCAGATATTCTGCGTCTCAGCTATTACATACTGGCCATCATACCGGACAAAACCGCAATGACAAAACGGCTGATATGCCACGTTTCATAAGGCAAGACGATTGCGAGCTATGTCTCCTTTCATCGCGCTTTGTCGCGGTAGGTTACTGAGGACCACACAGAATACTCTGGCGTTCCGATACCGCGTCCGTTGAAGAGAGGTTGTGGGCCAAAATGCCGGAAATTGCATTGCCTCCGAAAAAGGCCCTAGAATAAAAATGCCTTGTAACCACTCAAAATCAATGATCTTGGTATCATTTATTGAAAAAAGAATGTTCTAAGCAACGAAATAAAATTCAATGACATTTACCGATAATGCGTCGAAGCAAATTAGCGATCATACTCGTAGCATTCTTTCTGGGCCACCCTGTATTGTCAACTAATATAGATATGAAGAATATTACCTTCATTACGTTGAGTTTGTTTATTTTCCGAATAACATGAAACCTGCTTACAATAAATTGCACACTTTCTTTTACCCGCTCCAAATTTATTCTATAACTTCACAAGTATTATTTTGTTTATCCAATGCTTTACGTAAGTTGTATTAATTGTATTTAATTTGTATACCGTAATGCCTGACCTTATTATTTCTGCCCGCATATACTTTGTTTCTATGTTAGCACCCACTGGACGGGGTCAGATAGTCGTTACAGACTACAGTTATTTACCCTGGCAGTCCAGTGGACGCCCATTTCTATGCTTTGCATGAACATTATTCGTTGTGTTATATTTATATAATATTGGATGCACTTGAGTGGTACATGTATATCGTAGATATTGCATTCACAAGCATACATATTGCATGAGTCGAAGACGAGTGCAATATTTATGCTGACGAATGCAATATCTACGATATACCACGAAAGAAATCCAATATTATTATTATTATACATACAATTTTAGGAAATGTGCCAGAATAAATTGTTGTTTTTTTACAATTTCATCGATAAATGCATGTAAACCTAGCTCTGTATAACATTTCAAACTCACGCACTTAATCGCGTAACAGTAATGCGCACCGTTGCAGTCAGACCGCAGCCCACGCACACACGGTTGTTACGCGCTCGCGCTAACGCATAGTGAGATATTGGCCTCGCAGAGTTGATAGGGCGAGAGCTAGCTACTTCTCAATTTACCCCATCGAGCCCAAAAGATTTGATCCTTCAGCGGTACTCAGACTATCTATGTGATTGAAAAAAGATATGTCAGCTGGACACCAGTGGTCGGGTCCTGGACCGAATTTAAGGAGGTTCATTTACCTAGTCCCACACATAGATTAGAGGGTATGTTTGGCGTCTTCGTGACCTGTATACTGCATGCGTGCGACGCGGTGCGCATTTTGTCTGTATGCGCGCGCGTAATTTCATTTCATTGCGTAATGTTATGTATTAACATCATTGATTACGCGCGCGCATCGGGGCGCGCATACAGACAAAATGCGCACCGCGTCGCACGCATGCAGTATACAGGTCACGAAGACGCCAAACATACCCACTAATCTATGTGTGGGACTAAGTAAATGAACCCCCTTAAATTCGGTCCCGGGGACTGAACCCGACCAATGGGGTCCAGCTGACATATCTTTTTTTATTCACGTAGACAGTCTAAGTAATTTTGAGGGGTCAAATCTTTTGGGCTCGATGGGGTAAATTGAGAAGCAGCTAGCTCCCAGACTATGAATATTGTAACAATATTGCACTCATTTTCCCCATTGATACGGGTAACGTAAAATTCATAGGACAGCTAATATGCTAACAATATTGCATGCCAGCAAGCAAATCTATGGAAGGATAATTAATACAAGGGTTTATTGTATCGAAAAAGTGGTTTGTATGTGTAATAATTTATTATATTCTTTTGTTGTTCTTGATTTGCCGAAATAAATAAATGATAATTGATAATAATTAGAAAAGAAAACTAAGGTGAAGGTTTCCAAGGTTAGGACTACACAGACCAATTCAAGAGACAGGAAAGTGGACCTGGGGTACGTGTGTGGAACAAGTCTTCACCCTTCTCTGCCAAATGTGCGTCCCGGGGGAGGGGGGCAGTCAAATTTATAGCTGTACACATGAGTGACCCAAAAAACGCGTTTAAAGGGGTGTTTTTTCAGTTTTAGCCGCGGGCCGCGCGTGCACTCGTTAAGGGGATCAAAAACACCGATTTTCCCCAAAAAGGGTGGTTTTGAAAGACTGATCAAACGTATTTAGGGTATGTTTCTTTCTTTAAAGCTTTTTTATTTTTTTAAGACTGGCCAAACGTGTTTAGGGTATGTTTTTTCCCCCAAGCTTTTTTCTATTTAAGCTTATTGTTAGCAAGTAGACAAAACTTGTTTAGGGGTCATATTCTGGCTTGTTTAGGGGTCAAAATGTGTAAATGAAGCCTGCGAAAAACTTGTTTAGGGGGTTATTTTGCACACAGAGAAAAACTTGTTTAGGGGGTGTCTGGAAATAATTTGGTCGCGCATGTGTACAGCATTATATTTGACTGCCCCCCCCCCCCCCCCCCGCGTCCATGCTCGGTGTATCGAGTGTCCAATTTCTCTATGCGAAATCTCTGAAATTCACCTCACTATCACTCGCGATAACAGTGAATTTACGTCATTTCGGATGTTTCGTAAATAAAAATGCGCCAAGATACAATGTGGCCCCAGGAATACTTTGAGACCGCCCGAATATTTAATGTTTGTATACTAACGTATATGCTTCCTCTATGATTACACGACACAACGGGTGATGGACGGGGGAGGCAAGGAGGATGCACTTGCTCACCCCTGAAAATTACCTTCGGACAAAAATGTCATTTTACACAAATTAAATGTTCCTTTATTATTTTGTTTGTGCCTATAATGAGTGAAAATACACGTTGTGAAATAAATGCTTTTTGTCCATAAAGGTAAGTTCCTTTATCTACTGATTGATTTATTGATTAAATTTATTATTGTTAGCCCCAAACGGGAATCGTGAAAAACGCGTAAAAAGGGTTGTTTTTCACGGTCGGGCGATGTACATGTACGCGCGTACATTGAAAAGGGTATATCAAAATCAGGAAAAGGGGTATAATTTTAACAGAGGCTTTAATTGAAAAGGGTATCTTTTCAGACTTGTATACTTGTTTAAGGTATTCTGAGATCGACAGATAATTACGCATTTAGGGTCTATTTTGAAAGTCCATTCCTCACGTTTGTTTTTATTTTTATCAAATCGAGCCAGGTACGGCGGAACCGGGGGGGCAGGGGGGCACTTGCCCCCCCCCCCGAAAAAAAAAAAATCGGATAGGAAAAAATGTGCCTTTTTTTCAAATGAAATGTGCCCTTTTGTGAAATTACCCTTTTTTAAATCTACTAATTTTGGTCGATGAAGGCAATTCTCCTTTATCATTATGTTATATTTTCTTTATTGGTAATTCATTTTCTTTCTCATTTGCGCGCCCCTAACGGGGCGCGGACATGACATGTATTCAGTACAGAGAAGACATCATTTGGTAAATTATGTTCAATGAACATGATGAACATCATAAGTCGTGCAGAAAAAGGGCATTGCAACTCATTGTAATGCCCTCATTGGGGTAGCAAAATTAGGCCCTCCTACTGTTTGCCCCACTACTGCCCCCCCCCCATTTCACTCAAAGGCAAATAATGCCACTTTTTAAGTTAAACGTGCATTCTTTTAGTTTGTTCCCATACTGAGTGAAGTAGAACCTATTTGAAATAAGCACATTCGTCACTGAAGGTGATTTTCTTTTATTTTTGTTGTTTGTTCTATGTATTTTGCCCCTGACTGACATCGTAGATTAAAGTGAATACTTCCTACGAAGAGGCACATTATGTGCCTAAAAATGGCATTTGGCCTCTCACCTATGTGCCCTCGGGGGTGGCAGAAATTGGGCCCTCTCCATCTTTTTCCTTGAAAACATGGCCCTATTTTATGTGCTCTCCAAGCAATAACAAAGTGTTTTTCGTGAGGTATATTTCCAACTGTCGATCGCCTTTTCATCTCTTCAACAAAGAAACACACTTTTTAAGGAGAATGCCCCTTTTCCTTTAACAGAATTAAGCGTATTCACAATGTGCATCATGACTGTGTAATTCATAAAGAAACTACGTGTTTAATCATCTCTGCCCCCTTAAAGTGTTTGCTCATTGATTCGTATGGATCCGTTTGATCACACACTGCAAAAAAAAAATGAGTTGTAGTTAGCGCCAGAATAGACCACAAAGCGAGTTTTACAACTTAACATTTCCAAATTTTTCCAGACCGCCCGCTCGCTACGCTCACTCGCGGGGTAGATTTATTTCATGTTTCAATGATCAGAAATCTCCTTCCCCTTCCTTTACATTACCGCGAAGTAACTGCTACTTCAAGCGGAAAAGTTTCGTCTAAACAGATGTTCTTAATATTAATTTTCAAAACACTACAACAAATTCAGATCAGTATGGATCCGTTTGATCTATATGTTCTTCATCTATTTAACACACTGCAAACAAAAACTTGAGTTGTAATTAGCGCCAGAATAGACAACAAAGCGAGTTTTACCACTTAACATTTCCAAATGTTTCCAAACCGCTGGCTCGCTACGCTCGCTCGCGGAGTATTTCATGTTTCAATAATCAGAAATCTCCTTCCCCTTCCTTACATTTCCTTACCGTATGGATCCGTTTGATCTATATGTTCTTCATCTATTTAACACACTGCAAAAAAAAAACTTTGAGTTGTAATAAGCGCCAGAATAGACCACAAAGCGAGTTTTACAACTTAAAATTTCCCAATTTTCTCAAACCGCTCGCTCGCTACGCTCGCTCACGGAGTATGTATATACATTTCACTTGTTTTAATGATCGGAACCCAGTTCAAAAAGGTTTTGTTCAAGTTACATTGCCGCAAAAAAAAACTGCAATTTCATGCTAAAACCTAATCCGATGGTGAAAATATCTGCATGCGCCCAGTGCCCTTTTTGACATATAAGTGCCCATTTTTGTCTTTGCCGCCCCCCCCCCCAACGAAAATACGTTCCGCCGCCCCTGAATCGAGGGCATCCCTGCGGTTTGCCTGCCCAGCTGATTTTATGACACGCTTCAACGCGAAATATATCTCGGTGTTCCGGGGATCGGTGGAGTTGAAAAAGTAGAACATTTGGGAAATGACATTGCCTCAGAAAAATGGCCCTAGTATTCAAACACCTAATTAAAAATCAATGATCATGGTATCATTTTGTTGGAAAAAGAATGTTCTAACCAACGATACACAAAACAATGACATTTTGCCGATGAAGGTGAAGAATTTAGCGATCGGAGGTGTTGCAGTCTTTCTGAGTCACCCTGTATAGGCAACTTTGGGGGCTACGCACTCCTGCTCATAATTATGGAATGAGCGTTATGTCTAGATTTTTTTTGTGTGTTTGGTTCGGGCCATTAATTTCATGTTATTTACTTTCCACAAACAAAATAATGCGATCAATATACACTCCTGCTCATAATTATGAAATATTTTGTTGATATTTAAGTTCTTTTTCCTATATCGTCCAAAATTTTCAAGATAAGTATTTATTTCACAAACACGCAGTATGAGAAGCAATTTTTGGATTTCATGAGATGGCTAAAGTAAATACTAAAATACATTTGAGCGCAATAACAATTATATATTTATTTTTTAAAAGAAATCCACCAAAAATCATGAAAAATGTATTAAATTAAAGTAGTTTAAAAAAAACCAGCCACCGAAACTGATAAATCTGTATCTAATGTCAATTATGATTAAATTAACATCAGAATAGTCAATTACTAGTCTAATAACGCGCGTAGCCACCACGTGACTCAACAACAACTCTGAATACCGCCATTTTTCAACACAGGTTTTAGCGTCGAGTCGGAGGTCACAAAATGCTCAGCATTTCTGAAATTCTTAGATTATAATTGTTTCACAAAGGGTGAGCAAAATATTAATCCCACATGTCCCGTTCACGCAAAAATGGCAAATTATAAAATGTCTCTAAAATATTCCGTAATTACATGTATGAGCATGCGTGTTTTATCCTCTTCGGACTTTCTACCAAGGTGAAATGAATGAATTGCTTACGCATTAAAACAAAGGTCGAACAAGGGACTAAATTCAAATATTATTCTCTTCCTCTCTCACACAGAATCAAAATGGCGTCCAAATTTCTCGTCGTGTTCATGGCTGTGGTCGTTCTCGGTATGGCACTCGCCTCCGAGAGCGAAGAAACCGAGCCCTTATTTCACGGTACTAAGACGATTATTGAGTAACTAACTAGCCAGTATACCCCCCCCACCCTCCCGTACCCAACAACCTAGCTCAGAATGCACCGGCGTAACCTACATAACCAAATTTTGAACCCTAAATGGCGTAATACATGAGAAAGGCTACCCTAAGTGGCGTAACTCCCAGAAAATCCACAAATTCGATACCCTAAGTGTCGTAAACAGTGAAATCAACTGATTTTGTACCATATCCAAGTGTCTTTCTCATCTAAAACATAAGTGTACGTTACACAATCCGAAAATAATAATCAATAATTTTCCTAATTAACGAACCTTTATCTGGAGATGTTATTAGATCTACTCAAATTTGCACCCCTAAATCTCATAATCTACAGTGTGTCTAAAAAAAATGCGCCCTCAATACAGCGTGTCCCAGAAAAATATTCCTCTCGTAGACCACTGAATAATGAC
>JZLH01S0056891.1:1187-20686 GCA_001188425.1 Eucidaris tribuloides | reverse complement strand
AAAAAAAAATATTACTTTTCAATTTTCAAGAGTTTTTTTTCCTGTATTTTGTTTGGTTGATAAGTAAGCTTGAGAGAATGTGGTAAAAATACCTTGTTAGTTGTACAGAAGTCCGTTCTCTGAGCTTGAACACAAAGAATGATGTAACAAACACTGCGTGAAGGATTTTTACTGGGCAGGTATGACTCAATAACAGGAATACTTGGGGTGTTTAACATTACAATGAGTCATTTTTAGAGTGAATTGGTGTCGCTTTAATGAGCCCTAGCAATGCAGCTCCAGATATTATTACCCTGACCACGGAATAAACAAGGCTATTTCTGGTTTAGTTTTGATATTATCGTTTAAAGGTCCATAATACTTGGCTCATGTGATTTGGCTATTGGCATTATGGTGTCTTTTCCTGTGTTATCAAATTACATTGTTATTGTATAGCTTTGACCTGGCCTTATGGGTTTTGTTTTCTAAATCTGGTTTAGCTTTATCACATGCCTTTTTGCCCTAGCCCCTACAGTAGTTGATAACTATTGTATTGGCAACTTCACACAAGTTATGAGTACAGTGTATGACCCATTCAAGGCTAACTGTTATTAGGTCTTTTGTTAATTAATGTTGTTAACATGTCACTGGCACATTTTACGCCACAAATAGTGCCCTTTCAATTAGAGCTATCGGAACAATATGACAATTTAATTAAAATTAAGGAGGCTAGTATTCTGTTCATTATTCAAATTCTAAACGTTAATTAATCTTCAAATTTGACAGACATGGGCTTCGCAAGAAAGATGTTTTTGTTGTGTTCGTGGAGGGGTTGCTAAAAGGATATCCTGCCTTTAAAGGCATTGGTAAATATTATGGTAGCCCCATTTAAAAACTTTGTCAAACATTAAAATGTTTTGAACTTTTGACAGATAGTGTTTGAATACCCCAGAACACCAAACTTTACACAGTTACATGTATGTTGTCACCTGCAAAATATGTAAAGACAAATATCAGCACATGAATTAATGTCCTGGGCGAAACGATACCGGAAAAGCACTCATAAATTTTTCACTTTCACAAGTCTTCAGGGCTTCATATTTTGTGTCTGTATAAATCTGTTTTCTTGTAATCGGTAAATGAATTTAGATGGCATTACTTTCAGGTGGATATGGAATTAGACCTAGATGCAGTGTATTGAGACGACTGAAACATAACAAGGGGCAAGACTACATTTAGATCATCTGGCTTCAGTAAACCATAGATCCAGTACATGTACATTCACACCTGCACCTGCTATAAAGTACAGTATGCTCTGTATCATATTTCACATGCCCCATGATGATATGATAAGTGAGGGTCAGGCTATGTTTGTTGATCATTGTGTCTGTGAGTCATGATAATCCTGAAGATCTTTTGCTCAGATCAGTTTGTAATTTACTGGTATGCTTTATTGCTTTTTGCATACATGTACATGTGTCCACAGTCCACTATTCTAGTGCTTTAAATTTGGCCTGGTTCTACATGTAGGCTACATATGTCAGGGCTCCACACCTAACATTTTTTTTTTAGTGGCCCCGGTCGGGCCACTAAAGATCCTAAAATTCAATTTTTGGTGCCCGAAATTCTGAAATTGGTGCCCCCGCCAAAAAAACAAAGAAAAACATGAAAAATTTGTACATTTACTCTTTGCATGATAGTTTAGTAGAAAAATAGGCTCAGCCATAAAAATTGTGTAAGACGCGGCGAATCTTTTTAGTTCTCGCATATAGGAATCCCTTGAGAGATCCTAGATTCTCGCAAATATTTCATGATTGGGAATGATCTGGAGTTTCTCCTACAAGTTTTTGTGAAGAATGCTTTTTTTCTGATGTGACTAATGTAATAAATAAATAAAAAAACAAACACACTGTATGTCATAGTTTCATCATTAAAACGTTTTAGGCTTGCCCGAAAAAAATATGTGTGTGTGGTGTATGTTTTAACGTAATCATTCATAATGGTAATCAATTTGTGTTCAATAATCAATGTTTGAATTTGTATAACTCAATATCATGTTAAGGATTCAGCAAGAGTGGCGCTATACTATGCATATGGAGCAATAAAAATTTCACGAGGTATCCCAAAATGTTCATATGTGAATGCACACAATTTTTTTATAAAACTAATGAAAAAGGGTGTTGGTGTTTGAAAGTTAAAGTGTAAAATAACAAAGATACTGTAACATTATCAGTGTTATTTCATTCCCGCAAATTGCATAAATATAACATGGTTTCTCTTAATTCAAAATCATTTGAGATGATTTCCTGACCCAAGAACAACATCCTTCTAAACTTGAAAATTTAAATTAACAAATATCTTCATAAAAGGGAACACAAGAGAAACAGACTAGCTAAGCCAGACCGCGCAGGCAATGCAGTGACAGGACACCCCGTATCTGCCATTCTCTGGGCCGCCAGCGCAGGCTAAGATTGTCAGTGGCTAGGTAAAGCCTATTGAGGTTTTTCCAGCTGCTCCAAATTCGCTCACTTTTTTGACCCAACGCCCCCCAAAATCAGGTTAGAATTTCAGAAAACATAATTTCTTACACTACCTGTGACATATCTGTGTTGAATTTATACTTTCAAGTGTGGAAATTTACCACCAAAATCGGAAGTTGAGCTTGAAAATCGAATTTTTACCACACCATTTAAAACATGTGGGACTAAGCATTCACTGAAGAGCTAACTGGCGCGAATTTGCCGGTATCTATGCAACTTGTAGAACTTGAAAAAATGTCATATTAAACATTCTGCTCACCTTCTCTGCTACTTGCAGTAATTCTTTATTGAATTATTTCCAATATCTTTAAAGTTCTTGCAAGAATTTTTGGTGTTCTTCATTTTCTTTTCTTGATGCAAGCTTTCTCTTCCTGAATTAGTTGGAAGTGCAATGGCACTGCCTTGACAAATAATTCAACTTCGCTTCCCAGGCCCGCTAATTTTGCGTCTTTGGAAAATCACATTACTAGCAAGAAATTGCCGGATTTTTAGCTAGCCTTTGCTCTGCAAAAATGACCATTTATTTCTTTTACTGATTCGGTATTTTTTTAAGGAAATTCGAGGCTATATTAACTGCTGGCAATAAATAATATATTTAGCTGTAAATTTCGCGGGGGCGAATTTTTAGATTAATCATTTTGAAAATCGGCGCGCTCCCAATAATTTTCCGACGGAGGCGATTTTGTAGTTGCGTTCTCTGTTTTGTAATGAGCAGCGCGGCGCCGATCTTTGCTTGCTGATTTTAGGAAAATTGACATGCAAGGTAATCCATTAATTTTTATCACAAAAATCACATCGACACTTTGAAATTTTTAGTTGCCCGATCGGGCCACCAAAACCTCCATATTTTGGAATTGTGGTGGCCCGACATCCAATTTTGGTGGCCCCGGGCCACCGGGCCACCGCTAGTGTCGAGCCCTGCATATGTACAAATGTAATTGTGACATTGTGAAATTGTGACTTTCATTTTATCTCATGGCAGATTTGCTAAAAAATCGGTAGGCGGTAAAAATCTCTAAAAAACGGTAGTGTACCGCCCAAATCGGTAGTGTTGGTGAGTATGGATTATGTGATTTCTTGTTTGAATGTTCTGGACAGTGGTGATGATCAAGCTGTTGTAGAGAGGGAAAGATTGAAAGAATTCTATTGTTTTACAGTTCTGAAATTAACTGTGAAATGTGAAATAACAAAAGAATCCGTATGTTTTAGGAGGATGATCTTCTAGCGTCTCTCTAATCCTCAAGAATAAACATGTGTCTTTCTATGTCCATAGCAGGGTAGGAATTTATTTTTATTTTTTAAGGGCGATTTTTATTAGAGCCTTGGGGCTATTTCTGAATTTTGGGGGGCTATTTTTCTACCACTGGGGCTACTCTTTTGTTGCATATCAAAATTTGAAGAATGCAATATAAGATTGTCAATGTTTTAGCCGTGCTTCATCCATCAAAGCAACCATTTAATTCATTTTTGTGTAATTGCCATAGTAAAAAAAAAAGTGAAAATTTTCCTAGCAAATCTGAGCATTCTGAAGGAAATGGTCGCCCCAAAGAATTGGGGTTGGGGGATTTTGGGGGCAATTTGGGCTTTGCCAAGGGCTACATTACCCGTCGCCCTGGGTTATTTACTACGCTGGTCCATAGGATGCTTGAATTAGCACTTGGTCAAAATTATATAGGCCTAAGCCGATTTTAACCCAAAAGGCCGCACTGGAGCCGGCTCGGGCCGGCCTATAAATGGAGGCCGAGGCCCGCAATTTTGTGCATGATTACAACCAAATATTAGCCGCCGCCCGAGGCCCCCTATCATAAATTCTCCCGCATGTGTTCATCCTATTACAAATCAGCAGTTTCTTTTGTGCCGCTCGAGTTCCATACACATGCACGGTAACTCTCATTGTAAGAGAGTCGATTAAACAAAATGTTTGTACAGAATGAAGATTGTGAAAGTAATAATAAACAGCATATTTTCCAGTACGTGTCGTGTTGAGTTGATATACACACATAATGCAGTTCGAACAACCAGTTGTATAAAGACAAAAAATGGATACTTATTAAAGGATAGTACAATAGTTCATAGTTTTTGATGTCCTTGGTTTATCAAAATTTACGAATGGTTGGTTTGAATTGGTTGCATTCACGGTTTACCTGCCAGCGCTACAAACACACCGGAAGTACGCGCCGCATGTGTTTGGGGCATTGTGTATGACGTAACAGCAGCCGCAATCACGTGGTAATTGGAGCGTCCCGGGCCATCCTTTTCGCATTGACTACCACAATATAGGCCGCCCGAGGCCGGCCTCGGGCCGGCCCGGACCTACCTCCAGAGGGTGGTCCCAAAGATCGGGGAGGCCTTCGGGCCTCTTTGCATTTACACCAAGCTTTAGGCGGCCTCAGGCCGGCCCGAGGCCGCTAAAAAGCTTGGTGTAAATCGGGTCTAATCGCTTAGTGGCATTTCATGCCTGCTGCTCTGCAGCATTCACAGGTCGTGTGTGCAGGAAATTGTTGTGTTTTTGAGTGCTAGAAGGTGTGTGTTTTGTTTATCAAAAATCTAGGTCTGTGCAGCCATGTGCAGCTCAGCTGTTGAGGCAGTGTGTGAGTTGTTGTCATCCTGCATTCCTGAGAGTTTAATACCTGCATACCATGGAGGTAGCCACACCCCCCTGTACACTGTGCTGCCTGTATTCAGGAGTATACACTGAAGTGTAGTGTATACATGTATAATTACCATGGACCTAGGTCCATGATATTACCTGTCAGCACAGTAAATCATTTGTAGCATAATTTCCTTACACTTATTATTCATTCAGTTGTGTTTAAATCATGCTAACAGCTGTATGTGTAATGTGCTTCACATTTCCTGAAATTAATGAATAAAAAATACATGTTATGATCAATGCTGGATTGGCCTAATTGTTTTTCTTGTAACTGTCATGTTGTACATGTACTTTGTGTACCACTGAGTGACTGAAGTATGCACTGTAGGCCTACATGGTAAACATAAACTTGGGAATTCGGTGTTGCAGCATCATTCCAGGGTACCCTATGCTATGATCCTATCTTTATCGTATGTTTGTTTCAAGCACATTACTCTGTAGAAAATACATTGTTATACATTCACATGTCTTACATGTATTTGGTTCCAATGGCACCATGCCATGATGAAATCAAAATGTGCCATTATTCTTTGACATATATATCCTGACATTTGTCCATTCTGACAGCCTCAATTATGTACCTTTGACACAGTAAAATGATCGTTATGCAGTAGATTTCATGGCTTGAAGGATTTATCTTGTAATTTGGAAAAGATTCCCTGCATGACTTTTACGATCAAAGACCAATTGAACAGACTTCTCTTTTAATTTGACCATAAGGTCCATGATTTCATCATTCTATCCCAGAATTGTTAATTGTATGCCCGCACTGAAAGTTCTGTGTATGGATGGACTGAATAATAATTGCCCGTAGCTGTCCTGGGCTAGTTTCCACTGAATTTAATCCTGTCAAATTTTTCCTCAATCTATCTAATTTAAAAATGATAATGACCTGGGATCAGCAATGGTGCCTATACATGTACATGTATTCTTCCTGATAATAATAATAATAATAATAGTTTCGATTTATATAGCGCCTAATATGAAATACATCATCTCTAAGCGCTTTACACTACTATTACCTGCACACTTTAATTACATCGTGAGGAGCATGAAAACAAGTGTGATCTGCATCACTTTACCCTGTTCTCTTGTGATTGCTTACCTTGCATCAACAAGGACACACTCATTAGCATATTGACCAAAACCTAATTAGCATATAACTTGCTTGTGACCATACACACACCCTCATACAAAACAAACAGTGTACAGTACTGTACCCTACCTGTACGGCTAAAAACACACACATACTGTACATGTAGTAGGTGACTTTCAGAGTTGGCAAGTTGCCATCCTTGTTGTAAAGGTGGAGCGATTGTAAACAAATGCAGTTGTGCAGGTATAGGTGTACAGACAGTACAGTACTGGACATAAAAGAATATAAAGGGTCGAAACCTACACTGTACATGACAAGTCTGTTTTGTGTTGGAAGTACCGGTGATGGATAAATGTGACATAAATAGACTCTTCATTATGATGGTGAATACAGTTTGAATACACAGTGCACACTGTAAATACATAGGTTGGTCACTGACACATTGAGCATGGTCCAATAATACACAAGAACATAGCAAAAACAAACAAAACAAACAAACAGTTACAGATATTCATTCCCTTTTCTGTAGTTTCCCTTTACATGTAGGCCTACTTGATTGCTTCAGCCAACTTTCACTCTATAGCTTTGCATTGGTCAAGTGCATGAATACTTTTCTTACTGTATTTCAAGATATTGTATAGACTCTAGATATACTCCTGGGATGAAGTTATTTTTTAAAATGACATACCTTTATATTCAAACAAAGAGATAGGTTTGTGGTGCTTGTATAGTATGTTCTGTATAAGATTGGAATATTTCCAACTTGACAATGAAGTCTTGCAAATTCACACAACTTGAGTCCAAGTGGACTTCAAACTTTATGAGTAGATTTTCTGAACATAGTACATTAATGTAGATAAGCATAAAAGTGATAGGCTAACATTGTGGAGCTCCAATTTAAAAAATTGTCAAACTTTGATATCTGAGCTACATACACGTAGTAGTGTTCAAATAGGCAAACACCCTAGAATACAAAAGTTTGGAAAGTTATGCTGCCACTAGCAAGATATGAATTAATAAACAATACTCGGGGCGAGTAGAAAATAGGCTAGATCTACACACAGTAGGTCTATGGGAGGTAATGGGCAAGTGAATCCGGTCAGCTTACGATTTTCACTTTTTTAAAGCACTAAATCATCATTTTGGAATACAATTTTTTTACAGGGCTTCATTTTTAGACCTTATCAAAGACACTTGGAGCGTGGAGGATTATGTAGCTCACAATTTTTTAACTGTGGTAAATGTTAGCCAGTGGCTTTAACCAAATCCACAAAACTAGAAAGAAAACAGAAACTGGTTGCCAGGATGTACAAACCTTACATTGACAGTGTACATGTACATATTCAGAAAGATATCAACATTACAAAAATTTACATGTATGTACCACGGTACCTGAAGAGATAGGTATGTACATGTATATGTACAGATATTTTTAGAAGCACTCTGCAGGGATTGCACTCCCACATCGATCTGCGAATGACATGTGTGTGTTCCAGTGACAACTGTGTGTGCTAATATCTTGATATTGCTTTTAATGCTTTTAATAAATTGCAAAAGAAAGGCCTGGGTGAAGTGCATGTAAGTCGCTGTGCAGTTAAATGAAATGTTTGTTTGTATCGTTTACATTTTTGTAATGGAGGATGAAAATGAAAGTCAAGCGAGCAAGTAGAGTGCAGGAAGCGTATATCCAGGGTAGCACTTATTTTGACATTATAAATAGACTTGTGCTTTGAAGTGTGCTTAATATAGCTCACTGAGCAATAAACGTATGGCCCATTAAGCTGCCAGTAAACATTTTGCAAATGATTTACACAAGTCTAAAATTTATTTCCATTTGTTTTGTGTACTTTTCGCATGCTGCCAGTAAACATGTTGCAATTGATTGACAGAAGTCTAAAATTTATTTCCATTTGTTTTGTGTATACACTTTTCGCATGCATATTTTCATTTTTCATGGAAACATTTCTGTATATGCACACGTTGTTATATCAAGGAGCTTCATGGTTATATCTACCATCATTTCGTGACATTAGGCATATTGCTCAATATTCTTTAATTAGATGAGTGTATTTAAAGGTGGCTATACAACCCATGATGTGATGGCAAGCAATGAGACAGTCTTGTTGCAAGTTGTCTTCAGTTGTTGACATGAACTCTAAGCCCAACCATCAGGAGGATGTGTCTGCTGACAAAAACAATTCCACCTTGTTTACTCCACTGATGTGCACAATAATCTTACAGCTTACAACTTGCATTAGATTGTCTTAACTCCTACAGTTAGGAAAAGTTGAAAACAGTTTGGAAAACAAGTTTAGGTCAACTATCTGAACTTGTTCATTTTATATAATAAAATGTCCCCCCCCCCCAAAAAAAAGACCCAAATCAAAACAAAACAAACAAACAAACTAACTAACAAACAAACATTTTGACTGTTTAATTTAGAATACCATAACAGAGAGAAAATGGTTTCTGAGAGTTTATTGACATATTTGACAATATTTGCCACATCCATAATGTTTGCATATGATTACAGTGATTTTGTCCTAGAAGTATTATTGTGGTATAGTACGTATGAAGTAGAGTGGACTCCTGGTTAGCAGATCTGCCAAGTCATTGACATTGCAAAACAGTTTCTTTAACATAACAATGTCAGAACTGTGATCCTTGGTATTTGAAACTTGTTTGTCGTGCCAATGCCGGTAACCAGCGTTAGCTCGGTGGTATTGTCGCAGCCCGGATAGCTGTAGACAACGGGTTCGAAACCTGGTTCATTTTTTTCTGACATGTTTGTTAAAATTATAGATCTGCAGTTGCGATCTAAAATACAGAGAGAGACAAATGAAAAATCTATTACATCGAGTTTCTTTGTGTTTACTCAAATTTTAGAGTGTGCATAGCTCAGAGTTTAGTCATCATAATAGAAAAATGAATTATACTATGTTTTATCTACCACATGCTATCAGAACAAGTACATGTACACGGTACAGCAGTGACCCTACTGCACATGACAAAGTAATTTATTCTTTTAGCCCTGATTCAAAAGAAAACAAATATATAGCATTACATTTGACCTCTATCTGCTGAGTTGCAAACAGATATCGACCTGTATGTAAATACCTGATATTGGCTAATAGCTAACAGCTAGTTTATCGATAAAAAAGAAAAAGGGGAAAACAACAACAAAAAGTTTCCTGGGTTCATTTTTCCCTGGGGTCTGACTAGGGGCAATAAGAGTTTTTTTTAACATAGGCCTATATTACATCATCATCGTGGTTAATATTGGATAATGACCAATACAACTAGACTGAATTTGTGTACAACATGTACAGTTACTTACTGTTCTTTGCTGCCCTGATACTTCAAACTAATCTCATTGTAGAAAAGGAAAAACCTTGACAAGGAAATAGTATGAAAAACATTTCAGTAGCTATTTTTAGTTTTTCACTTGTGTGTAAATCCATCATTGAGAACATATTTCTTATTTCAGGATGAATTTAACAACACCTATTTCTGTCTGATTTTTCTACAAAGCTTGTGACAATTGTAAGTAGGTCTCGGTGAGAATCAATCAACTTGTTAGTTTACAGTGTCACTACTTTGTTCCCAATTATTATACATGGATATCTATTAGCAATTTTCCCCCTCGGGCATAAATATGTTTCAAGATACATATACTTTTATGGATATTACATCCATGCATGTACATGTTGGTGTTTTGTGAAGCTATTTAACTGGGTTTATGCTCAAGCTGATAAAGTGTAAATATGTGTGTTCAGCAACAACTACTTGTGTAGACAGTAAACATGATTCCCTGTGGCCATGGAGCTGTGCAAACCACATGTGCCAACACACACACACACAAACATCCACACTCCCAAACCACAGTATGTATGGACCAGCTGATCAGAGGTCACGGTGTTATATGTAAATGAGTAGTAGAACCTTTGACCAATCACAGTGCACTGTCACCATGTTGTCAAGCCTTCCCTGGGCAGGTGCTCTGGGGATCACTCATGAATATTCATGAAACCTTGATATCTGATAATGAAGGGCATGAATAATATAGTAGTTGCAGACTGTGTGAAGTGAATTTCATACTACCTAATCAGTCGTCAGCTGTGCTGGTTGGAGAAATGTTTAGAGGTTGCTCAATGCTGTAATTCTTCTAAAACCATGATTTACCAAATTTAGTCAGATAAAACCATTTCCTGGTGCTGTTAGATATTCTTAATGTTTCAAAGTCTTCTACATATGTGAGCTGTGGCTGTGCCCTATTCCAGTTTGGACCTTGTTTGAAGCAGGTCCAAACCAAAAACAATTCTATATTTCTCCAGCAGTGCGGTACTACTGTGCGAGTATATTGTATTTTGTGAGTGCAACTAGTGTGGTGTGTGTTTAATGAAACAGATGTTACACAATATTGGTTGAGGCAATTTTGTTGTAAATGGATGGCCTTTAATCTTGTTGGCTCATGATAGTAATATTAATTTAATCTTTTTCAGTAATCACTACAGCATCATTAGAGAAACTGGGGGAGGTGTTTAGAGATCATATGTCCAAAAATGTTAACATATGCTTGAAATCCATATTTTTCTGACAAATTTTTTTTTTGATATTTCCTTCAATTAGAGAATTTTACACTGGTGTATTTTAGTTCGCTTTTCGCTAATTTGAGGATCAATAATATACAAAATGGACAAAATTCATCCCACACACATATCAGGAAGTGTATGTCATTTGCCTTGCCACAGGAAGATCACCATTAGCTAGTCTGATGAGATCTGACGCCTCAATTGAGACCTTTTTTTCAGAGGAAGTTAAAGGAAGACTACATCAGAGTCATTAGAAAACAAAAACAAAACAGGTGAGGCGTCAGATCTCATCGGACTATGTTAACCACTGAGAATGCATTTTAAATTTTGAGTAATTTCTCAAATGTGGAAGAGTTTCAGAGCAAGCTATTTCAGGGCATTGAGAGATCATATAGGTTTATCGAAAAGACAATTGCAAAGAATTTCATTCTGTACCATTTACCAAAACTGTACTTGGGCTTAGTCTGGCTTCGAGACGTTTAGATTAACCCATCCTATATTGATAAGTAAACTACTATCCTCAGCCAACTGCTAAGACTAGTTTGCCATCGCATTTTTCTTTGCACCTGCACTGCTACTCAAAGGGAGAAAAAGTTGCAGGGTCTGGAATTTAGAATAACTTGAGCTTTAAAGATGTCCAATAACCCAATATGGACATAATGTCATAAGTATCTGTCAATATACATGTACCTTCACACACCATCCTCCAACAATAGACTACTGCTGCAGCAGTAACCCAAGCCCTATTATGGGTCACATTATATGTACGGTAGTCTGTCTGATGTACATGTAATGTCAATCAATAATGGTGCCATGTTAAAGGAAGATTTCCAGACCTACACTACAGTGTACAACCCAGACACATACATACTGCTCATATGTACTGCACCCCTGATTATACCACAGACCTACACTCTCTTGAGTGGAAAGCTACAGTCATGCACTATTCATGTATGCACCACACGGCTGAAAAAACTGTTTGTTTTGAGTGCTCTGTAGTAATAACAAGTCCCCCTGTATTATTTTGTGCTTATACATGTAGGTAGGCCTAAATGGTGCTCTTACACAGTGAATAAAAGCCATTTTAAACACTGTGATTCCCATTGATTTTTGGTGTTGTAATATTTAGGCCTACCAGCTGTATTAAAGGGTCAGTTAAAATTTGGAGTCCCTCAGGGAAAAAAATGCATGGGGGCTCGGGACGAAATTGCCCCCGAAATGGTCAAAAGAGCCCCCAAAATGTGTAAAAGAGCCCCCGTAAATTGCTATAGGGTTCAATACAAAAGAATATCTGGAAAGCTCTGAAACAGGAAAAGTAGCGTCCCTGAAAAGAGAATTTAAATTTTTTCCCTGGAGTCCCGATACATATTTCTGTGAACCTAGTGATTGAACAAATTTGAGCACATTTGTCAAATACTTGCATAATATGATTTTATATTGACTGTAAGTCTGTAGGGTATGTATGAGCAGTGCTGGCTTGCACTTTTGCAGCCGGACGGGCTTTCCCATTCCACATGCATACAGCATACGAATGGGACAGATCACTAGTACGAGTGAAAGGCTAAATTGATCAAATTACTGCTGTACAGTGATAATGTTTGTCTAACCATGTACATGTAAATACAGAATGGCACTTGCAGACCAAGTGGCAAGTAGTGAAAGCTATTTTGGCAAAGTCCTTTATGTGCAGTGTACTGGTGGTAGGGTGCAGTATAATGCGTGTACAGTTGACCCCGCATAATGGCAATGGCAGGTTCATGAGTCACATACATGTACAGGCCTGAATCTTTATTTTGTCATAATTTCAATCACTGTAGCTTTGTATGTTGGACCAATGGTACGACTACAATGGTCTTCCTATATGCAAGACATGTTTTATGCATATAACAGGAGGGCCCATTAAAGCACAAGTACTGTAGGCCTATAGTTTTAGTTGATCAGACAATTTGTTGTTGTTGTAAATATATCTTTCAGAAAGTATTTTATAGTCATCCTAGACATCAGAAAACAACATCAAACCTAAATTGTTTATTGTGACAAACAGGGATGTAGCCAGACTTTTCTGAGTGGTGGAAATGTTGCTGCTGCGGCTGCCCTGACCATGCGAGCGGAGCGCAGTGACATCTTCCGCTGGTAGTAGACGGCTGATTATGATCAATTCGCTGCTAAGCAAGTGATATCGTACGTTTTAAAAACTACATCATAATAAGAAGTCATAAGGTAGTATTCATGACAATTATCTGAGCCTGATGATCGATGAAAATATTCTCATTTTTTAAGCCAAAAAATCATTGGTAATAAAATATACTGCCGGGTGGGAGACTGGTCTTTCACCCGGAGTGCCGGGTGGAAAATTTGGGTAGTGGGCATCCCCGCCCGGCGCCGCCTGGCATAGCGACAACCCTGGTGAGAAATTATGATATTTAAATTAAAGGAGAGCATCTAGTGGTAGGTTACGTATATGAGAAATCTCAGGGTCCCCCCCCCAAGATTTTACATTTTGAGTAATTTCTAAAATGGAGGGTTTTAGAGCGAGCAATTTTCAGAGCATTGATAGATCATATAGGTGTATCTAAAAAAACATAATTGCAAAGAATTTCATTTTTTATCATTCACCAAAACTATACCTTTTTTTTTAAGTAGAGTAAATTTCAACGAGGAAGTTGAGAAATGTTTGGCTAAATTTTTTGTTTATCAGGAGTACCCTTTTAAATCTTAGCCCATTATATGGAGACCACTGTACCAGAACATTACATGTAAGTGTGTTGCGTGACTGGTTTGTGAACCATGAAGATGGCTGTATTGTAGACAGGAAGTTAACTTGGGAATCAGGAACTTCTGTAGCAATTTAATCAGCAGTCTGTGTAATAGACTATGCTCTTTATTGTCAGCACTTAAACCAATTTTAAGAAGGAAATACTCTTATAATTAGTCACAAAGTTAGTCTTCCTTTTCCTTTTGTTGCAGTTAAATCTAGATCCTTTGTCTGTTTTAGTGGTTGACCCATATATTGGCTATTGGCTGAATAGGCTGCACAACCTGAATTAGAAATCATCGAATGATGATTTGATCTGTTCAGATCCTATAAAAGGCAAGGTTCACCCTGATATCAAGTTGGTTTTAATAAAAGCAGAACAATGAGAGAAACAAATCAATGAAAGTTTGGCAAAAATCCACCAAAGGATAACAGAGGTATGGAATTTTTAACTTTTAAATTTGTGACATCACATGCGAGCAGCTCCCCATATGTCATGTAATATAAATTCCATAAAGTTGCCGTTTTCTCAGAAGTTTGAAACTGATTTCACCTGTGCATTCAATATATCATCAGAAACATTATTTCATGCATGCTTCTATGAAAAAACCCAATCAGTTATCCTCAACCATTAAAAAATGACAATTTATGGAATTTATATGACATGACATATTGGGAGCTGCTTGCATGTGACGTCACAAATTTAAAACTTTGAAACGTCATAACTCTGTTATTCTTTGGTGGATTTTCGCCAAACTTTCATTAATATGTTTCTCTCATTGTTCTACTTTTCTTAAACCCAACTTGACGTCAGGGTGAACCTTGCCTTTATAGGGCAATGGCATGATTGGGAGAAGTAAACTTTAAAGCCCAAGTTTAGTTTTGGCGATTTTTTGTTATTTTTAAGCTTTATGCCCCAAAGTCATAACCCTGCAATAATAGATTCTGAATGTTTTTATTTATTTCTTTTATTAGTTAATGAAAAATCTCGAGGGGACCCCCGAAATTTTCGACTATATTTTACATTATAGCATCCAAAGGGTTAAAAAGGCTTTAAGGTTGCATGTGTTATACCTCATCTGAAAGATGAGGTATAACTCATATAACCTTCTTTTTGACTTTGGTTTTTATTTTTAATTTATTAATGAAAAATCTCGGGGGGGGGGCGGATACCAAGCCTGAGATTGTTCAGCTTATACTTAGCATTATAGCATACCGAAAGGGGAAAAAGTTATAAGAGGTTATACCACTCTGAAAGAACATGAGTCTGCTCTTCAGATGAGTATACGACCACTGTAACGCTTAAAAGCCCTTTTTAACTCCTGGATGCTTAATACTCAATATATAGTCGAAAATCTCGGCAGGGTCCCCCCCCGTCCCCCGGGCCCTCCAAGACTCTTTTCGATATAACTAATTAGACAAAAAAGTAAAGAGCACTTTCCCCCCCTCCAAAATCTAATTATTGCGGCAGGGTTATGACTCTGTGGTGCATACACAGCTTTTCCAAATAACGAAAAAAATCCCTACATACTTTTATATTATCTTTCGTTTCTTAAGCGACAAATGAATAGAAATATAAATACCCTAGATACACTGCCCTTGCTGTGTATATGTCAAACTGGAGATTTTGCCCCATGGATTTGTTTCTTTGAGGAAATCCCTTCATTTACCATTGTGAAATTACATCCTGATAAAACATAAAATTAAAAAAATACATTAGAAAGCCTATACAACAATATTTGATGTCGCAGTCAATGTTAGATAAATAATGTATTCAAGGAACTTAAAGCCACACTGCCTAACATTTACACAACAGTTAAAAAATTGAGCTACATAACAGTCGTGCCACGCCCAAGTGTCTTTGATAAGTCTAAAAAAATAGACAGCCCTGAAAAAATTGTATTTCAAAAATGAATAAGTTTAGTGCTTTAAAGATTGGGTTATTGATTTGCACATCAAAAAAACATCTCATAATGAACTCCAAATCAGCCCTGAAATCATATCCAATTTGAAATCTAATATCAACTAAAGCACGCTCTCAATTAGAGACTGGTAAAATATTGAGTTTTAGTGAAAATCTGGACGTTAAACTTCTCATCCGTTTTTTCCGAGTTTGCTCAGGATCAATATTTAAAAATCCGCCGACCGTCAAACGTTCGCACGTGCCCGTTCCAAATGTCCGAATCACCGTTAGCCAATTAAGGTCGCGCAGGCCATACCTTAGCATCAATCAGGAGGCTGCCGCTCCGCTTGCTAGGGCCAACCAGTAACCGCAATTCCGCATTTTTGAGCAAAATTGAATACCTCAACATGAAAGAACAACAATTCTGGTAACAGATCGTTTATTAATTTTCTCCCATTAATACAACAAATTCATAGACGTATGGATCTCAGACTTCCAAAGCACCAGTCTGCTAACCATTTTGTAAAGTACTGGACACACCGTTTGGTATTCGATAATTAAGGAATAATGGACTTGCTACATCCCTCCCATGCGCAAATCATATAACCCAATCTTAAAGAAAGGAAAATTCCACAAGCATTCAAATTGACGTCAAATTCCGATCACTTGCCCATTCCTCTAATAACTTATATCGCAATGCTAGCCTATTTTATTCATCCCACCCAGAGTAAAATTGTTTATTCATGCATACCCTTGACATTGGCAAGCATAACCTTTCCCAAACTTTGTATTCTACGGGTAGTTCGATCTTTCCATTTGAACACCATTATTAGCTCATATATATCAAATTTGACAATTTTTAAAAATGAATGCTCCGACAATGTGTAGCCTATAAACATTTCTGACTTGTGAAATTTCACTAACCGTAACAGTAAGTGATATCTGTATCATGTGTTCCTCAATTGAGTACTACCCTCCAATCTAATATTTCCCCTTTTAAACTAATATTTAAAATTTAATTGTCGAGAGGTTGCCAAAAGAAATGCTTGTATTGTAGTTTTTTTTTTGGTCTTTACAATTATATTGTTTAAAAGAGCAGATTGAAAGAATAATATTCCCCATATGACAAAAAATTAAATACAGGAATTTGGTGTGAATGTATTTTAAAGGCAAATTTTGTGTTTTTATCTTTTGTAAAGAGGTGAGCTTACTATTAGCTGTTGTGCGTTGTTATTTGAGTACAATCATTGAGAATATGAACAATACTGATCACACACTGCATATAGTACTGCACGAGATATATGCAATTGGATGGAGTGAATCTGAATGTTATTTATCCTCAATTGTTGTATCAATCTCTCCTACTCCAACACTCATGACCTGAGAATTGTCAATCTTTGATGTATTATAACACTGATTTCCCATATGGAGTTTCGCTTTTAGCATTGATGTGACCGTATATCTCAGTAATTTGTATCCCTTTTCTTTTCTCCTAAATTCCACTTTTTTTTAACACCAGAAATTTATATAGAAATATAGGCTGGCCGAGGGAAATATGCCAATCCGAGAAGGCCAGAGTGGGACTGGCCCCGCTGCCGAACTAGGTGTGGAGCTGGGTATGCCTTGATCCTGGAGGAAGGAACTCGCAACGATCCGTCAAGGTCGCCAGGGAAAGGACACCACTGTCCCCGCATGCCAGAGGTAACGCAAAACACGCAAGTGTAAAACCCAGCAACTGAACAGTACGTAAAACAGAGAAGTATTGAGGCCATGGTTACTAATATAAGCCTAATTCTGAAAAATTTTAAAAGATTTGGTGTATTCTCTGTCCGTTGCCGCAAGTAACATAAAATTATAACTCTGGAATTCTGGATCTAAAATCAGATAAATAAATTCCAATTGGCATTGCTCTTTTCCTAAAACTGTAAATAACCCGTTTTAGGGTACCTTTGAGTCTGAAGTTTTTCTTACTTCTGAAATGTCCCCTAATATAAATGAATAAATAAGTGACTAAATCAAATCAAGTATTAAATACTACTAAATTAAATGCATGAATTAAAAAACTTTTAATTAAAACCTTTAAATGAAAACTGATAATATGATCTTACAAGAATTCATTTGGAATTAAGAATTTCATTATATTTACTTTATAAAATAAAAGATTATTTGGGTAAGAATGTTTGAGGATATTTATATCATGTGTGTAATTATAAAATATTGAGACACTGAGTATCAGGTTTACTGCTATTTTGGGGAAAGTCGCCATGACCCATGAGTAGAAAATTTAGTTGAAGTAGAAGTTAATTTTAGAAATAGCACCATTCTCAAGAATTCTTTATGCCTAGAGTATTCTTCATACAGTATATACATGTATGTTCATTATTGGCATTTTTTTGGCAGTTGCATATTATTGTATTGTATACAAATAGCAACAATAGGGAACTCATATACATACCTTTAAGTTGCCCAGCAAGTAAACAGGCGAATTGAATTATTTTAATCATATGTCTACTGCCCACAGACAAATTAAATGATGGAACAATGTGAACTTGTAGGCAGAATGGACTTAGTAATCAAATTACAGTACAAACTCATGGATTTCAGCTGTCTGCATGTAACACACTAACAACTGGGTGGATTGATGGATCTGAGCAGTATATTTACTTGTATAAAGTGCCCTCCCATTGTCGTACTCGGACCTACGTGCCAATTATCAGCACCTCAACCAGTCAATTTCATGACATCAATTGACAAAGTACAGCCTCTAGGCCAATGTGATGTGATAATTGGACTTGGAATGTGTTCGTGGTGGCTACATATGTGACATGCAAAGAGAATGAATGTCTGTCTTTGGCAGTGACTTCTTGCATATGCATAAGCATTATCAATATTTAAATGCATTACTTAGGCAACCACAGATTTTTTCTTTTTTCTTTTAATATGTACTGGTACTAATACTTGGCAACTAATTTATTTTTCTGTTTTATTACACTGTGTTCCAACAGCTGAAAGGGTCATTACAGACAATTTATGTTTGATGATAACAGGATTTTATGATGCAACTGTGGATGAAATTGGTATTTGTAATTGTATGGATCTATCTTAACGTTAACTATCCAGTGAATTTAAGTGAAATCTAATCATGACAATCTTTCATGCATATAATATTCACTAATCACTGTTTACTGTATGGCAGTGTGCAAATTTATTTATAGATTTTGACATGTGAATTGGATATTGTTGCCATCTGGTTGTAAAGGATATTATTATTAGATGGATGTGTTTGTAAATGCAATTGGAATATTTTTCATGACGGTATTAAAACAGAATATGACAGTTTTGTGACCCTTCTGATTGTATAGAAAGGCTTATAATTGTAAGAAAATGATAACATCTTGCAGGATCTAAATCTTGTCCTATTTTGCTTGAGCAATATAACAGCTTATTACAGTACCGGTACATGCTTTCATTTTTCTTACATTAACTTGTTTCCTTTCTGCAAGAAGGCTTGTATAAATGGCATTTAGAAAGTGTCCTTAATGCAAAAAGGCAGTGGACGAAAAAACATTTCCAGAGGTTTGGTCATTCCATGATTTAAAAAAAAGCTGAACATAGCGAACTATATAGCATTATTACAAAGAAAATTGTATACTGTACAAACTGGCATGTATACTTGCATTGCCAATACAGTAACACTATCATTGCATTGGTGGACTGGGGCTATGTACAATGAAGCCATGCAATATTTGTTTTAGCTTGACGTTTTAGGAATATTCCAATCTGATATGCTAAACCTCCGATAAATCATTCCTTTTTGTCATACATGTACATGTAGTTACATAGTGTTTAGTGTAAATAGTGAATTCTGCTGGTTTACTGTCCTTGGCTGACCAGACATGTTTGTTTGACTGTATGTAAGATAGCACTCTTCTTTCAATATTTAGCCACATGTTCCAAGAATCCTTCATGAATGCTTTCAAA